>VZUI01043947.1:0-48958 GCA_013401135.1 Cettia cetti
AGTTAGCTCAATCACCCTTTTCCGGCCTGGCATCCTACAACTCAAACTTAGCTTTTAATTCAATCTCATCCCCAGTCCTTACACTCTTGTACTCTTCTACTGGGCAATCATATTTGTATGGCCTTACTGCCTCATCTTCCCCAACAAAGAGGTACTACGAAGTCTGTTTTAATTAGGGTTTTACCTCAGCTGATGTGTCTGTCATAATAGCTGTGAACTATAAGTAAGTGGAATCACCAGGCAGAGAGGAATATTTTTGCTAAAAATCCATACATTTATATGCACGTGTGAAAACATTTATAGAGAGATATGTTCATATAGCGGTATGAAAACTTTTAATGGCCTTAAGTTCATACTCACAGAAGTTTCATCGCATTGATCTGTGCAGTTGTGTCAGAGGCTCACAGAATATGGGGTTCACCTTCATCATGTGCTACCTGAGAAGAGATCCCAAACAGGAATCCTACTGGGAGTGTGCTGCAAAGGAGTTGTCATTTTTGAAGTTCACAATGGTGCCCGTACACCTGTACTGCGCTTCCCATGGAGAGAGACAAAGAAAATATCCTTTAGTGTAAGTTGGTCTCTTTTCCTCTGTGTGTACACATCTGTATTTGTGTCCACAGTAACTGTGAGTTTCTGGTTGGTTGTTTTTGCAAATTAAGGTACTGTTTTACAGCATAGTCTGACTGTGTTTTTTGTGGCTGTCGTATTGTGGGATTGAAATAGGAGTTTTTGTGTTTTAAAGGTTTTATTTTTCTCCTTAGCTTACATGGACAAGCACAGTGAAGGAGCACCAGACTGAGAATCCTGCATGAGAGGAGACTGAGTACAGGCAAATGCCAGTACTCAGTATAATTAGGAGATGCACCTATGTTGCTTTTAAGTTATATTTTCAAGAGGGGTTAAGTTAAATGATAAAAGATAACAAGCTGACACTTGATCTGGACAACTCCAGCCAACTCGAGTGTGTATACTATAATCTGGTGATCATGTGTCAGTTTTTAATGAGGCATTGAGCTTCAAATGCTTACCTTTATACAGGTATTGAAAACAGCACTTTTAATTCTGATACCTTATAGAGAAGCTACAGCCTATTTCATCTGTGAGATGGTTTTAACTAGCATGGATAAATTCAAGTTTAAAAATTACTAAAAAGATAAGTTCAAGACCTGGAACATTAACTAGAGATTTGGTAATTAGATCAGCATTTAGTTATTTTTCCCTGAAACAGCAGCATCCCTTATGACTTCCTCAGGGGCCTTTGAAAACCTCATCCTGCAAAATGTAATAGTTCTGGTTGTCATTACTCAGCACTAACAGTAACAGAGGCTGATTAAATAATAATAAAGCACCTTCTCATCTAGCCCAGGAGTAGCTTTAAAGAGCTACTTTTTAAATCTCACATTACCTTTGACTCCTATTTTAATAGAAATCTCTCCCATCAGTGCATTTTGCTTCAGGAAAGTTTGAATGCTGTAACTGTGCACAAGCAAATACAGAATTCTTTGTAGACTAAAAGAAATAATTTGTCTTCGACTTTTTTTTTTTTTCTCTATGGTGTAGAAGAAGAAAATAACTTTGCAGAACACATCAGATGGCATCAAGCATGCCTTTCAGACTGACAATAGTAAGACTTGCCAGTACCTTTTGCATCTCTGCTCTTCCCAGCATAAATTCCAGCTGCAGATGAGAACCAGACAGAGCAACCAAGACACTCAGGACATTGGTAAGATCTGTGATGCTGTGTTAGTTTTTATTAGCAATCTATGTGTATTTTTGTAAGGAGAAAAGCTGAACTGAAGCTTCAGTAATTCTGCCGAGGGCTCTGTATGTGTAGTTCTACATTTGGAGGGTTTATACTATGAAGAGACTCTACTAGCTAAGCTTGTTTAGATTTTATTTAAGGGGTGGGAAAGGAGTTGGGAGAACACAGAAAAGCTGGCACACAGCAGCTCCTCTAAACTAAAAGGAATCTAAAACAGGTCACTAATAGGACTTCTCTCTTTAATTAAAGGCTTTTGGCTTTTCTTTCGGAAATATCTTGAAAGTATTTCACTGACAGGACTTTTACCTTTTGCTTAATGTAAAAGGGTTTGGTTTGATAATGTGGCATTAATGGTGTGATCATGGGAGTGCAGGTAAAATAGGGGGCATTCCATGATGCCCCATCTTTAAGCTGTGAGTACAGCTGTCTTTATTCCACTTAATGTTAGGTGGACCTGGTAAGGAACAACACAGGTACTAATCTGTTTCCTTCAGAATTTCCATTTCCTTCATAATTTGTGTGCATAATAGAAAGGGTAAAGGCATTTCTTTTAGATATAAAATATTAATTGGACAATGTAGTCATTGAAGAAACTCCTCTCTATTAATTTCTTCATTGTTTGGAGCAGAGCTCACTTGGCTGGCTGGCCTTCAGCATGGTCTGGAAGTGCTGTTTTGGCCAGTCTGCCTGCTCACGCTTTCTTTGTTCCCTCTTATCTGTCTGCATTCCAGTTGCTGTTAATCCAGACTTCCACTAGTGTAGCTGGGATGAAGTTTGACCCCATTGCTGTGGATATTGTGATCTCTAATTAAAAAAAAAAAAAAAAAAAGAGAGAGAGAGAGAAGAGGAAGGGTGGGAGTGGGAAAAGGCATGTGGCAACCATCCAGCCTTTTTTTCTGTTCTGTTGAGCTCAGCCAATTTCAGGCAAAGAAATAAGACCAAGTGACTTAAAGGCTTTGTACCATTCTCTGATTTAGAGTTTGCTTATCCTGAATTGCAGAGAAAAGCAATACAGGGAGGGCTTTCTTGACTAGGCAAACTTGGTTGCTCTTAACAGATGGAGTATGTGTTGTGCCATGGGAGTCCGGAAAACAACAGTTTCCTTCTGTGCAGTGCAGATCACTTGGAAATCAGAAGTCCCAGATTCCACCAATCACTTGTACTCAGAAGCAAACAAATCAGCATTATGGTTAGCTCCAGCACACCGATTATTAAAAGTAAAAACAATTAAATCAAAAAAATTGCTGCTGTCATAACTTTACTAAATCTAGATTGAACCCTTAATATTTCAGTAAAAGCTGGCAGTTGGAAGCACTCAGCAAAATAGTAAAGAAAAGGATATATATGTAACATTAAAGAAAAGAGCATTCTGGATTCAAGAAAGGGCATATAAAAAAAGAAAGAAATGAGAGTTAAATCTACCTTACAGATGATGAATTTTGAGCACATAAGATTTTTCAGTTATGGCATTGGCAGCCTAATGCACATATAATATAGTTAATGATGTGAAAGTGTTCATCTGAAATCCATAGAAATTCTGTTTGATGTTCTCAAAGGGTAAATACAATGTCAAGAGAAGAGATCTCAGCATATTTTATTAGGGTACTCTGCCCCATGATGGGAACACAGCAAGTGCAGGTATCATTGCTGCCTTCTGTCAGAGTCAGGAAATTAGGATTTGTGGATTTCTGGTCTGATTGGGCAAAATCATTCTTTTGTACCTTATCTAGTCTGGTGGCTGTGGCTAGAAGAGGTGTTTGGTGTGGATAAGGAAGTGGTAGTTGTATACTAATTCACCAGAGGAAAGGGCAGAAAAATTTACCTTCCACAACTAAATCTTCACCATCTCTATGCTTGTTACAGAGGAAGCTTGAGCTACTGCGGCAGTTAATTCCTGCCTGAGGTATTGGAGGCAGTGGAGTCTTTTGGAATGGCAGGACTGAGGCTGCATTTGTCAAATACGCTCTTTTCTAAATGCCACAGTATTTACCATTAAACCTAATGGGTGATGTGTACCATAAAGTAGAATTTTACCCTTGAGTTACAGTGTAGCTTCCTAAAGCAGTTTGTTTCCTACATGTATGGAGGGTTAAAAAAATCCACTGGGTAACCCTAAATCAGAAATATATATGCACTTGAGGATTGCTTTTCCTGAGACTTCCCTGTGAACTGACTCCAAGACATCTGTGAAGTTTATGAAGGGTTCAGGTGGCCTGATTTCCTTTAAAGTCTCTAACCAGCCAACAAGTTGCCACAGCTTATCAAGTTCCTGTGTGAGAGCCAAGCCACAAGAACTTAACTGCTAGCCTAAGGAGGCAGCTAGGGTAATAGAAAAGAGCCCTGCTCAGCTTTGCTCTGAATTAAGAGGGGTTTAGGCTGAGGTGTATTATCATGAATTTGCTTTCAGCTAAGAACATCCACCCAGACAGTTCCCACGACTCAGCTGACAGTAATTTAATTACGGTCCAAGGCCTGTTTCTCGCTGCTGCTTGAGGGAATCCTTGCTAATGAGTCAAAAACTCTGGCAAGCCCCAGTCAACACTTTCTGTTTCTTCCTAGGATGTTTTTGGCAGGGGAGGTCCTTAAGTGCACCAGAGTGGACTGGTGCTCTCTAACTGGGCCTTGCAGCCCTAATGGCCTTGCAGCTGTACTGGAAATGTGGGGGGCTGATGCAAAGAAAACAAAGCAATGGATGAGTGGAAGTTTGGTAGCATCTGATAGTGTGGAGATGGGGGAGCACTATTTGTTCAAATCCTGGAAAAGGCTTTTATAAGCAGGTTAAAGGAAGTGTAGTCTTCAGGTCTCTTGGCTTGAGGATATTATTTGTTTTGCAGGAGATGATGTACCTGTGTATAAGGCACAGCAGCCTGACAGGGAATATGAGTCTTCATGCTAATAAGAGAATAAATACTCTGTGGTTTTGGACTTCAGGTTAGTGTAGTGTCATGAACTCCAAACTTTGCTTCCTGAGCAAACTCCGTGGTGGGTGTTTATGTATCTCTGATGATGGTATATACTGCTAAGCATCTCAAGAAAATACAGTTTGTGTGAGTTGGTTGTTTAAAAAGCATGTTTTACACAAGGTGGTCGCACTAGCTCTACTGAGTAACTTCAGTTGTTTGAGTTTTGTTTGTTTGTTTTGTTTAATTTCTACAGAAAGGGCTTCATTTAGGAGCCTGAACCTTCACGCAGACTCTGTCAAAGGCTTCAACATGGGCCGAGCCATCAGCACTGGCAGCCTGGCCAGCAGCACTCTGAACAGGCTTGCTGTTAGACCCCTGTCTGTCCAAGCAGAGATCCTGAAAAGACTGTCCTGCTCTGAGCTCTCACTCTTCCAGCCACCTCCTGGCTCTGCAAGGGACAAGAACGAGAAGAGTCCGTGGGAGGAAAGGCCCAGAGTTATGAGCAAGTCATTTCACGATCTGAGTCAGAGTCACATTTCTGTTTACCCCCCGAGGAAAAATGTTATTACTGCTTTGGACTCTTCCCCCAAAAAAATAGAAGATATAATGGGACGGATCTTTCAGCAAAAGCCAAAATTTGATACTGGATCAGCAACAGGAGCATTAAAACCGAGCAAGTAAGAGTCTCTCTGACCACCCTGCAGTATCTTTGTGTACAGTCAATGTACATTTTGCATCAGTTTTGATTTATTATTCATGCTATTATTTTATTACATTGATCCTTCCCTCTCCCAACTTCCTCTTCCCTCTGTCTGGTTCCCCTTCTCTCCTTCTCCCCTTTAAGTTCAAAATCTCATGCAGGTTTAAGTAGAAGCCCTGAAAGAAAGAAAAATGAATCAGACTCATCATCCATTGAAGATACCGGTCAAGCCTATGTTGTAGGTCAGCATGCAAAAAATAATATTACTGTATTTACTAACTAACCTCTAAAATTGCTTTGGGTGTAATGCTTTGATATATTTACTAACTGATGGTAGTATTCTGATTTGAAAGTGGGTGCAGAGTATCACATGTTAAAGCAATCCAGGCTATTGAATCAAAATATATAGTGAATCCAAAAAAATCCCCCTTTGGTCAGCACCAGTCTGTGCACAAGAGTGTAAAATAAAAGCTAAAAGTGACAGAAAACAGCTTCCAGATTGTTACTTCAGGATGCCATTTGGTTGTATGGATCTTTTAATAATTTAATACTCTTCACAGTCTGTTTGTGAAGGCTGAACTTTTTTAGTGTTTTCTGTGGAAAGGATGTAGGGAGTGGTTTTTTGGAAGTGACTGTTCAGCATCATCTGGGTATTGGCCAGTGTCGCTAAGTAGCAGCTCCACGCTTTGGAGCTTTTTCCTTTTATTTTTGGGGTGGTTTTTGGTTCAGATATAATAAACTAGTTAAAGTTTTTTTGCAGTACACTGGATGTTTCACAAAAAGACTTTTGTAGTGAAGTAAGCCAGGTGCACTTACTCCATTTTCTTGGCAATGTTTGGAGTGCACAGGAGTAGTTTTACTATTAACTAAAGGAGTGAGTTCACATTAAAAAAAAGCATTCAGAGCAGCTAAATAAATTTTAACTAACACTGGGTTATTAAACATGAATTTTTAATAGCTGTGTGTTACTGCATTCTGGTTCTAGAAGCTTCCCTGTTATAACAATAGAAACTACAATGACTGAAATATTTGCAGCCTTAACTGCTTGTTGGCTTTAATTTAGTTACAGGACATCAAAAAAGTGGAAAATGGTTTAGTTTCTGGGATGGGGGTCATTATGAACAAACTGAGAAAAGCAAACAAAGCAGAGTGTGACATCCTACATCTGCCCCCCGTGCACTCAAAGCCAGGACTGACTTGGGAATGATGCATTTTCAGTACTGAGAGCATAAATGCTGAAGAGTGAGATGAGGCATGCAGGTTCTGTAGTGACTGGTTGCAGCCATTTTACCCTGTGCCTTTAGTTTAATATTAATATGATCACGTGCTTACCCATAATCTTCTGGGCAGCAGTTCTGGTGAGGATCTTAGCTACATGTCAGAAAGTCCTGCTGAATCACACTGTCTGTGCTGAGGGACATAGGTTCTTTGCATGGTGAAACACATCAGATGAAACTTTGGGGTTTGTAGATTTGGAGAAGGCCAGGGCTGCTTTCTTAAGAAGCTTGAATTATCTTCCCTCATTTACTTCATATACTGGTACATTTATTATTTTATCCTCTTTAAAGTAGGGCCATACTTGCTTGGCTGTGATAATTTCAAAAAAAATGATTCTATATGCAAACGATTTTAAGTAGAAGTAGTTCAAATTACTTGTTACTGCAGTAGCTTATTTGTTTCTTTACAAAATCTTACAAGAGTCCTGTTGTGTTGGTTTATTAGGTTCAGCATATTCAATATCCAATATTGTTAGAAAATCTAGTCTTTGATTTCATTACTTAAGATCCATTACTTTTATCTGAAGTTAACCATGGTCATAAAAGCCAAACCTCTGTCCTTCCTTTAATTCATTGCCTTTGCATGAGCTACCATCTATCTGATCCTTAAACTACAACTAGAATACATGAGTAATTTGGATTTGCTAATACAAAGCTAGTTCTGTTTATTCTTTTTTAAAAGAAGTAATTTAATATTGTGAATGAGCTCATGTGAACTGTGTAAAGTCTGAAATAATTCTTGATATCTTTGGTATTTAAAAAAAAGATAATAGTGTCTAATACTTCCATGCATGCCACAGGTGTTAGCTTGAATACTTCAGAAAATCTTCTGTCATCAGCAGCATTAAAAGAGAGTGGTAAGTTCATAAGTAATTAATTCAGTCAGTTTGTCACTTGCAAATGCTTCACTCTTCTGCCTGTCCTGTCTTTGGTGTTCTTGTGTGCCTCTGCCTGTTGGCTAGATAGGACCTTTTCCTGAATGCAGCTCCTAGTATTTATTTTGGATTGCTTCTTGCAGGAGGTTTAGACATCTGTACGTAATGTTTTTCAAATATGAAGAGTGTCTGTTTAGTTTGGGACTTGAATGGTGCTCTTACCTACCAGATCATGCTCTTGAAAGCTCATTTCCCTTACTTAGGTCACTGGTTCTGTGTTTTCTTTTTAGTTCCTTCACTCTTTCGGCTTGATGTGGTTTTCTGGGAGAAAAAACTCCTTTTCTGGGTGATGTGCAGTCTGCTGCACTCTCCTGCATCACTTGTTCTCTCCTTGTACTGGTGTCTGGAGCTCATTAGCGTTCTGCAGCTGTGGATTGCCTCTTCACTTAGGGCAAAAGGGTATCCCAGGCACTCCTGGACCAAATGAATGTCTTCTCTAGGAAGCAAGTCCATGAGTTCAGACTTGCACTATGTTGGTGTTCCCTGAAATTTCAGGAGATTGGGCTTCTTTGTTTGTATTTTGGTTTGTTTGCTTGTGGGGCGGGGTTTTTTTGTTGGTATTGGTTTGTAGGGGTTTTTTTTCTTCACCAATTATTTTCCTTGGGTCTCTTAAATGCCTGGGCCTACTTCAGCCTGATGGGAAGCCTCAGGAGTCAGAGTTCTGTTGTGAGGATGCTCAACTTTTAGAAGAGGTGGAATCAGCAGCCTGTGGTGTTGAAATGAGGAAGTAAATTTGAGCAAGAGAAGTTTTAGTAGATGCCTTTAATTTTGGTTGTTTTTTAGTGAAGTTCTCTTAACCATTAAGAGAACTCCTTTTAGTAACCTTTTAGTAATTTCATATAATGACCCTCAGTTTCAATTTTACCAATGTATTTGCATCCTCCCTACCTATGAGCAGAGCACATAAACACAGATCTAAATATTTCTCTGAGCTGAGACTTATGGATAAGATTGTAGGACTCAGTTATGTTGTCCCTCCATGAGACTGTGCTAGCTGCTTTTGTTAGGCAGAGTAAAAGATTTTTAACTGTTGAAGATGGAAGTGGGTTAGAAGGGTTGTGGTTTTTGTTGTTTTTTTTTTTTTTTTTGTCGTTCACCATGGCTTAGAAGATAAAAGTTGGGCCCACTAGATCAAAACAGCTTTTCAAGTTATCAGGGAAGTAATATTTTTTAATGGAAAAGACCTTTAAAGTAAACCTGAAGGGAAGTGTTGAGACAGTGTCTGATCATGAAGTGTTGGCTTTACAGTTGACTCTCTTCAAACAACACAGAACAGAGTTGCCACACCAGAGAGAGAGATCACTTTGGTGAACTTGAAAAAGGATGAAAAGCTTGGCTTAGGTAAGTGGCTTTAAAATTGTTGTTGACATGTACTTCTGGAAGCCAAAAGCAAAATAAAATTTTCTGGTTTGTATTTAAGCATTTATTGTAGAACTGAGTAAAACAGTGCAGGCAGTAGCTGGATTTTGAAGGCATTTTAAATGCACTGTCTGTGATGTCAAGCAAGTCTGTTTTTCAGTTTTTTCCATATTGTAAATGTAGGATAATATTTATATTGTGAACTAATCATCCTAGAAGTTGGCCTTTGAAGTTCATCTCTGTGCTCAGTATAGAATTTTGTCTCTGTGAAACTTCGCAGTTTTGAGCTGTGACAAATGCTTTAAATTAATGTTGTGGTTTTTTTTTTTAAAGACACAATAAAAGCATTATATGCTAGTTGTGGAGTGTTTTCCTTGCTCCTGTAATATCAAATGGAACACTGATTTGATGTTTAAGGAGGCTGGAAGATAAGATATTTGATTACATTCCTTCCTCTACCACTCAGGTGTTTTTCATAAACCCGCATAATTTTTTCCCTGTATGAGTAATGAAGAATTGGGTGTCAGTATTGTGCCTTAGGAAGACTCTCTAAAGTGTCCTTAAGGACACTTCTGTCATTCAAAATCAGACTGTAGTATAAATTTGAGAGGGCAAAAAAAGCCTACAAGACAGTAATACTTAGTGTTTATACTGCACAGTAATGTACAAGTTGAGCAAAAAGGAAAAAAAAAATCAAGGAAATATACTATTTCTCCTCTTTCTTCCCCATGCAATTTATGGTACTTTGCTGTTTTACCTGGAACAGAGAAGACCTGATACCTTCTACTTTATTTCTTTTTTTCCTCTGGAACATTCATCCCAGATTTATGGGGTAGAATGAACAGAACTAGATTAGAAGCCTCAAAATGAAACAAGGAGATTGAAAACTCAGATCTCTAAGAACAGGATCCAACTTCTATGTGAATCACTGAACAATGGAGAAAACCAGAAATTTTTATGTGATAAAAAAAAAGATTTTATCTGCACAACGAATGTACATTTGAATTCACCTGTTTGTGTGTTTCTCTTGCCAGAGTTGTCTTCTGTAGCTTTTGCTGCAGTGTCCTGAACAGAGAGACAGAGTCTAAATCAATTGCTTAAAACAAGAGTATACAATGAAGCTTAATCAAAAAAACTTTGCTGGTTTCCATATAGATTTAAATTTGAGGTGTCTGGAGAGTTTCACTTTACATTTATTAGAAAGACTAAGTTTTTGTTTGCTCTAAAATATGGACTTGTATTAAGCTACATGGTGATCACTGACATTTTTTCCTGCTTTGGGCCTTTTTTTCATAGGCTTTCAAATAGTCGGTGGAGAGAAGACAGGGAAACTTGATCTGGGAATTTTTATTCATTCAGTTATTCCTGGAGGGCCAGCTGATTTGGAAGGAACTCTAAAACCAGGTGAATAGCAGAAAATTCCATCCATGGCTCTGGGTATCACAGTTCCTTACAATGGTGACCTTCAGTTACCTTCCAGATAATTTCTGAAAACTAGTGATACTATAGAAGAACAACAATCACACAAATCAATGTAAAAATGATAAAGCTTGAAGTAGCAAGAAAATTGAAGTTATATATAAAAATAAGAGCTTTGTTTTCCATTGTCTGTCTTGCAGATGCACTGTAATTTAAAGTTTTTAAAGCTCAGTATCCCTACTTTGATTTTTGAAAAAAGTGACATGGAACCATATACCAAAACTGTAACTGTAGTGGGGGAGGACAAGAAAAACGTATTTTTAATTTTTCCTTCTCATTTTAGTCCATGTCTTAAACTGCATTGCATATCGCTCATTTTACTTCTGATTTCTGCTTTTTTCTTTAACAGCAAAAGAGAAGGTAGAAATCATAATATGTAAAGATTTGGCAGGTTTAAGAAGAGGAAATATCACCAGTTTTTATGATCTGGTTTGGGGTTTGGCTTTTTTTTTTTTTTTTTTTTTAATTATTAGAGTTCCCTATTCCAGCATCACTTGAAGTTTAGTAATTTTTAATCCATGCATTGTGTACAGGTTGTCAGACCTGTACTCCACGTTGTCACTGATGGGTAAAAATGTAGGTGTTAGACTGTATCTGAACAACCCTTTTTGTGCAGGACACCGCCTCATATCCATAAACAGCACGAGTTTGGAAGGCGTCAGCCACCACGCAGCGTTGGAAATCCTGGCGAATGCTCCTGAGGACGTGACCCTTGTCATCTCCCAGCCCAAGGAGAAGCTGTCCAAAGGTAGGGATCTGCAGTCTCTCCTATTAGTAGCCCCAGCTAGCTTGGGCTTGGAATTGTGTTCAGAGGCAGAATGAAGAGGTGTGTTAGGGTAACCTTTGGTGAGGGCACGTCAGGTACGGTGTGAACAGAGAGCTTTCTGTGGAATATCCAGCGGGTAAAACCTTACTGGGTGTAAGCTGAGAAAAGGGTGTCGTGCTCCAGATAAGGTGTTGCCAGCTGCTGATGGCTGTCTTCTCTCCTGGTTTTCAGCATCGTCTAACACTGCTCATATCAGTAATGGAGCCAGGGGTTACTTGAGGAGGCCCTCTTCAGTGCAGGACAACGAGGCAGAGTCCTCTTCGGAAGAGCACAGCCGGCGCCGTGGTCACCAGAGGCCTGTTTCGGGGAGCCTCTCGGGGTTGTCGGGAGGCAAGCGGGATGGAAGCATGAGCTCCCAGGATTCCAGGACCGAGAGCGCCAGCCTGTCCCAGAGCCAGCCAGCAGGCTTCTTGGGCAAACGTGCCAGTGGGAGAGCCCAGCAGGATGCTCAGCAGTACAGCGAGTCCCAGGCTGGGGGCTCCAAAGGGATCGAGAAAAGAAGATCCTCATCGGACAGTACTCGAGCAAAAAATCAAAGGCCCGGGGTAGTGGAGCCTGTGGAATATTCTGACCGAGGGGATTCTGACATGGACGAAGCAACTTACTCCGGCAGTCAGGAGCAGCAGCCAGCTAAAAAGGCATAGTGGATTTCATATGAATATTTCCCATCAGTGTGAGAGTGGTATTGGAATAGCTGTCTCTGAGTGTCAGGATGTAAGGGAAGAGCAGCCTGTAGCTGATTTCTAATAGCGTGGTGGTTTTGTTCAAAATAAATGGAGAAAATCACTTCTGTAACTTGAAACAACTTTCCAGCTTTCCAATGTCACAAGAAGTGTCTTACTAGAAGCACATTGTGCTTTGGGATTAACCTACAGTTATAGGCTGTAGGAAACCTCCTTTCAATTCTGTGTGTTTGTCCAATATATTCATAATCTAGTAACCACTCCTAGAGGTAAGTTTATTTGCTTGGCAAATAAATGAAGATTTTCCTAGGAAAGTAGGAGGAAAGGAGTGGTAGGAAAGAAGGAGTGATACGTATGGAATGGGTAGCAGCAGAACTCATTGTCTTCTGGGATTGATCTAATCCTTGAAAAACTGCTCTCGTGCATTAAAATTCAGCAATGAGTCATGCTCTTGAGCAGACACAGCTTGCTGCTTCACCTTTCCAAAAGGGCACAATCACAAGTACTACAAATTTATTTCCAACTTGCAGTGTTTCCTCTGTTCAGCTGATGGAGGTTATTCAATTAAATTGTGGCAGCTCCTGCTAATTAATCCACCAGACTCTAGGCTGCTGTAATGCTGAAGTACTGCAGTTTCAGTGTTCTGTAACCAGCTCACTTGGACAGTAAAGACTCAGCTGCTAAAGGCCAAGCATATTTCTGTGCTAAACCTGTTCAGTGGCAGGAATGGAAGAGCTGAAGCAGTAAGCCTTGAGTCTTACTAATTGATATTTTGCCAGGTGGACTCCTGGCTGCATCTGACTCAAAACCCCACCCTTTAGGGTCTTAGCTGTGAACATCTGTTCTAAAGGCAATTCATTGTCTCTTTTTTGTGTTGTTTGTTTCTTTTTCTTTCTCTCTCTTTTTTGTTGGTTTTTTTTTGTTTTTGTTTTTGTAAATAAAGGATTCCTCATCGAATACAGCAAACAAAGTGAATTCTAAAAAGGTTTCTGCAACGCTTCTTAAACCTGGAGATATCTTTGAGGTTGAACTAGCAAAAAAAGATAACGGCTTGGGAATAAGTGTCACGGTACTGTTTGACAAGGTTTTTAGATGTTTTCTCTTTTTCTCTACTCCCAGCAACCCATTAAATTGCTAAATTACAAGGAAGCAAAATATTTTCTGGAATCACTTCAATTATATAGATTTATTGATGCGTCATTAATCTTACCAAAGATGAAAATAATACTATTAATTTATATTAATTTCTTGTCATCTGCCCTTTAAGTAATTCTTGTTTTTCGTTTTATGGTGGAGCCCCAAAGTCCTAATAGACTCTTATCACAGATGCTGCTTTGTGAGTACAAAAGGCAAGATGGTCTTTGTCCCTTGCTACCTAATCTTGTGGCAAATTTGCAAGGAAGGCAGTGAGACCCTCCCAGACTGGCACGGCAGGCAGTGGAAGCAGTAGTGTTATCTGTGCACGCTCAATCACATTCACCGTGCTCAGTGTTCTCCCTCTGCTGGAGAAAAGGCAGAAAGCAAAAAAACTACTTAAACCCAAATGAGACCCGGCTGGCCCTGCTTTCTTGCAATTTGAGGCAAAAATATTTTTTTTTAAGACTGATTTCAGGCTATAAGATTTTGTAGGTATTTTTGTTTAGGGCCTATCATACTGCAGAGTTGCACTTCAAGGAAGAAGAGAATAATTTACAACTGAGATGCACGTGTTTTCCACTGCGTCTGTTCTTGTATTAAAAATATATTTTAATGTATTTTAATATTCAGCTATTTTTGGTGTAGGAACCATTTGCAGGCCTAGCACTGTTTCCATATATATGGCTAGGATTGTAAGAGGAGCAGAATGAAATTTTGTTATTTTGGCATCCCTGTCTATTCAAAGTCATGTTCCATTGGTTGAGACAGTTGGAGGAACAAAAATTGAGCAGGAGTTGGTTATGAGTAGCACCAGACCTGCTGTATGCATGCATTAGCTTTGCAGAGATGTTAGAAAGTGCCACCCCTTAAGAGGTGACCGGTTGGTGTCTTCACTGCCCTTTGCTTTTCCAGCCTCCATTCTGCCCCTGCATTGTTTTGCTCTAAACTGGTGATGAGGAGGGGTGTGCAGTTACCTGTGGGTTGAGTTTTCACTTGTAGTACTGGGTGCTTTGGGAGTGACCATTAACACAGTGTTGGTCTCCCTCTTCCCTCCAAGTCTGTTGAGCACAGTGAGCCAGAACCACACAATGGTTTAGGATGGAAGGGACATTCAAAGATCATCTAGTCCTACCCCCCACTGCAATCAGCAAAAAGGCCAAGGCCCTCCAAAAACAATGGCAGTTCAGCTTGAGCAGCTTAGACCTTCAAATTTGTCTGAGCTGAGAGAAAGCAGCATTCCTTAATTTCCTGTTACATCAGAGAAGTTGTGTTGGAGTAGGACACTGCATGGTTGTGCATCTCCTGCTTTGGCATGCTGTGCTCTTGCACATGTCTGAGCTTTGGTGTGCATGTAAGCATGTAAAGTCCATCAAAATGCAGACATGTTTCTGCTGGAGGACATTTGTTTTGTTTTGTGCATTTGCATTGTGATGCACTGTCTTTTTACAATCTTCCCACCCCAACTTCATTCATAGCACATTGCATGACTGCACAGAACGTGTTTGATTTAACATTTTGGTTTTGATAGTTTCTCTGATTTTTCTACATGCCAGTAGCCCAAATGCTTCCTAAGAACAGTTTTCCTTGTGTGACGTTGTGTTTAATTACTAAGTATTCTAACTGCAAAAAGACTAACAACCCTATTTTTGTTTTCTGTTTAGGGTGGTGTAAATACTAGCATAAGGCATGGTGGTATTTACGTGAAAGCAATTATTCCCAAGGGAGCAGCTGAAGCAGATGGCAGAATAGAAAAAGGTAGGATTTCCATTCTTCAGTGGGGACTCTTAATGTGAAAAAGGACAGAGGACTATCTGTGGGGGACTTGACAATATCCTGTGGCCTGGAAACTAGCACTCTCTTTTCCTCCTGTCCTTGTACTTTTTCACTGGGAAGAAGAGCTGTTTTTTCAAGCTATTGCAGTGGTCATTTTAATTATTGCCTTGATAGCTTATTCTGCAGGTGAAGATTAAAAAAACTGATGTAGAGCAACTGCAGAACAAGCAATGCTGAGGTTGTGGAGGCGTAAAACAGGAAATAGCCTGTGGGATTTTTGTTCTCTAAAGCAGCCTATGTTAATGGAGAATGCTTCTCTGTTCCAGGCACAGAGAGAGAGGGCTTTGTGCTATTTGTGGCCTTGCTTGGCATGCCTGGCAACTCAGTACAGAAAATGCTGTAATTGTTATGGCTTTTCTTGTTAGTTGGGCCACATTCTTCACTAAAGTGAGCAATCCCACTGTGGACTGATTTGTTGTAAATAGAGAGTCTGAACTTTCTGGCAGGCCATCACTCTGACGGTTAACACTAGTTTTGACATGGGATTATCCCACTGAGTCATTAGATTGGAAAAGGCCTTTGATTTGAACAAAATAGTTTATTTGCAAAGTTCTCGACTCAGAACGTGGAGGGGAGGGAGACTTTCCTTAAATAACTGTCCTTGTTAGCTTGGACTTGAAGGTTTCTGTGCATCATAGATGTTTTATAGGTGATGCTCTGCCTACTTTTTCCTAAATTATTAATGTAGGTGACCGCGTGCTCTCTGTCAATGGGATTAGTTTGGAAGGAGCTACCCATAAGCAAGCTGTGGAAACACTGAGAAACACGGGCCAGGTGAGTGGCTGCTGGTTCTGCTCTTGTCTGTGGTAACCCAGCTCTCCATGAGTGAAAAGAGGTAAAGGAACCTCAAGACTGAAATTCTCCCTAGTGTTGTCATGGTGAATTTAGGTTTGCTTTCTTAGTCTCCTTGGCTTCCTGGCACACTCAGAAATAGCCAGTGAGTGTACACAATCAGAATTCCTGAGGACTATTATTTGTGTTCACTATAAAAAATGTTTTTTAACTTAATTCCCTGTACAAATGTGCAAGTGACACTATCTTTGACACCTCTTAACATCCTCACAACTTTATAGGAAGAAACCCCTTTCTTACTCTATTGGCAAGTGTCTTACAAGTCCATTTGTGTTTTTTGGAGGTTGTCATTTAAAAGCCCTTAAAAATGTGGAATAGTTGGAGGATATTTATGGAAAGGAGAGTGTCTATAACACTTGCTGCTGTAAAAGTCCTCTAGACCGTGCTATCTCTGTGACTGTTGCCAGTTAACTGGAGAATGTTCCATCTCTTTAGGTGGTGCACCTGCTGTTGGAAAAAGGTCAGCTTTCAGGGGCCAAGGCCCATGCTCCAGTGACACCACAGTGCACACTCCCAAATCAGGTGGGGCAGTGTGAGCCACAGGAGAAGTCAGCAACAGAATCTTCAAATGCCAAAGATTACAACTTTGTCACTGCAGGTCAGGTTGCACACAGCAATTGTCTTAACTGTCAAATCATGCTGTAGTTTCATAATATTTTCTTCACTTCTTAGGATGGGAATGGAGCAGGTAAGAATCTATACCAAGCCCTTGCACATAATGCAGTCTCCTTCTTTTTATGCTGTTGTGTTTCTTTTTAAGACCTCCTTTCACATTTTGGTTACTTTGTTTAACTACTATTAACTGATTGTTCGCTCCCTGTTTGGTGTTATTTCCCAGTTTCACCAGGCTTAGACACCAAGGCTGTAGCAAGGTTGGAGCAAAGGGGGTGCTGCTCCATCTAAGGGATGCTAAGGGATGCCAAGGGGAATTTAGATATGTGAGTGCTTCTGTGGGTCCTGCAGTTCCTGTCATCAAGAGCTAGATGAAGAGAGAAGGATTTGTGCCCCTGACTAGAGCGTGATGTAATTCAGCCTCTCTTGCTGGTGGCTTGTGCAAGTGAAGGGAATCCTACCCAGATGGCAGAACCCCTGCAGATACCTTTGGGTCTTCTTGCATGGGATCTATCCTGTCTGCCAGGAACTCCAGTTGCTGCTCTCACTAATGCCTGATCAGTGGCTGGAAAGGGTGTGTCACTCTGTGCTTTAAAAGATTCCTTAATAGACTTACTAGGGAATAGTCCTTTGGAAACACTCTTCCTTTCTGCATATTGATGCTGTCAGGCCAAGCAAGCAGACTGAGAAGTCGCGATCAGCGTTTTTGTCCTCTTTACCCTGGAGGGGTCTTTTGGGTAACACTTCTGTTCAACTCAGTGGAAGAACTGTGTGAGGAGGAGGTTGCACATTGTCATGCCTGGAACAAGAGTATCAGACACTCTTTCCATGGCCGTGTGCTATAGGAAATAGTAAGTTAATGTTTCTTTTACAGAGAACACATTTGAGGTAAAACTCTTGAAGAACAGCTCAGGCCTGGGGTTCAGTTTCTGCCGTGAAGATAACCTGACCCCACAGCAGCTGGGATCGACTATAGTGAGGGTGAAGAAGCTCTTCCCTGGGCAGCCAGCTGCGGAGAGCGGGCAAATAGAGATCGGGGACGTCATTCTGAAAGTGAACGGGGCATCACTGAAGGGTTTGTCCCAGCAGGTTTGTACCTTGATAGTGAAACTCAGGCTGTAGTAGTCCTGCAAGGCTGCCTCTGACAGTGAATCCCTCTGTGGCCATAGGAGGTCATCTCTGCTCTGAGGGGAACGTCTCCAGAGGTCTCTCTTCTCCTTTGCCGGCCGCCGTCTGGAATACTACCAGACATCGATCCTTCATTGCTGGTAAGGTGTCTGGCATGTGATTTTTTTAACATTATTTGCTAATTAAGGTTTGTTTATTCAATCTGGTGTGTGGGTTAAATGCAAGATGCAGATGGAATAATGGGGAGAGTGCTCACAGAGATGTGGTTTTTGGAATGAATGAATCCCTTGGGAGTGCACTGTTTTGTGTGAATGCTAAAGGAATGTATGGCTTCAAAAGCATTTTTCCTTCATTTTGTGACCTAAGACATGAGAAATAGATTTAACATAGTGTTTCTGGGGCAGAGATTTCTTTGCAGACCGATGTTTTGAAGTTGATATCAGATAGAAATGGGATATTTTTTCTCTGTGAAGGATATTCTGCAAAACACCAATTTGGTGTTGATGTATGTAAAAACAGGAAAAAGGTTGTCATATTTACCTTCTGGAAATTAGAGGTGTCCCAAAGCATATTTTCAAAATGCTCCAGTAAATAAATTGAAAAAATAGAAGGCCATTTTAGGATACTTGAAGAAGTGGAAATTAAATGTGTTTCAGCAAAAGAGAGTGTAGAGGACAAATTGCAAAGAAATAAAACAAGAAAGTGTAAAACTAATGGAGACAGGTCTTCAATTTAAGTTCCCCAGGGAATTCATCACAGCTCTAGGCCTGCCAGAGTTCAAGGAGCATTTGGACAAGGCTCTCAGGCACAAGCTGTGATTCCTGAGGCTATCCTGTGCAGGGCCAGGAATTGGACTTGGATGATCCTTGTGGGTCTCTTCCATCACAGGATACTCTGATTCTGCGATTCTGGGTTACTTTAACATTATTTTCAAACAATAAAATCATTCAAGTCTGATGAGAGAAGTTTAAATGTACAAACACAAATTTCAGTGAAATTAGGACTGGAGCGAGAAATAAGCAACTTAGAAAAGTAATAATACAAATAACTACTCCTGTAATAGACCTGTTTGTAATGTGGAATAACAGGAACTTTAATAGAACTTCATAGAACTTTAACTAGAACTTTAATAAAACAGTGCATATATTAAAAGAAGAGGAAAATCAACATTTTTCTTTACATTATCACAGATTGATATGTCCATATACACAAGAATCTGGCCATGAAAGCATAAATGAAGCTTTTAAACCTTTTCTGTCTGCTGACTGACATAATTCTTGGGAATATGTGACAATTGGCAAAATTGTTATTAGTTCTCGTGGGAGTTAACAACTTGGTTAACAGTCACCATTTGGCATAAATTATCTTAGTTTTTGTAGTCTGTTGCTTTTTGGTTGACAGCTTCTCTATTTACCTCCTGTGTGAGATTGGTTTGACTTCAGTAGCACTGTGCGCCTCAGCTTCTGGTTGGAAGGGATTTCATGGTAGTTGCATAGAAGACTGCTGGACAGTTTAAAAGCATCTGTCAGTAGGCTTTCTGAAGCTAGTCTTTTTGTTTTCCTTAGATGAATTTAAAGGTTTTTAGCAGCATAAGTTTCAAAGTTCTGCACACTTTGTCTCAACCAAGCTGCATTGAACTTTTTGAAACTGTGCTGTGATATGTTTCCACAGTTCAGTGAGTAGCCACTGACTCCTTATTTTGGGTAATTTTATGCAGTTTTTGAAACTTTCTTTTGTCATCAGAACTGGATTATGATGAATTAAATGCCTTTGCTCTTGTAGACCCCCATCCATTCGCCCCAACAAGTTTTTCCAGAGGTCAGCAGAGAAGTTTCTGGTCCATCAAATGGAGGACAAGGTGACAGCTCAGATGAAAATGAAACTGCTGATCTGAGCAAGAAAAGGCTAAAATCTCCCTCCAGAAGAGATAGCTACAGTGACAGCAGCAGAAGTGGTGATGAGGAGGGGATGGAGTCGGCAGCACAGGTGGGCCTTGGCTGGAGTTCTGCACTGTACCACAGCTCAGGTGAAGCTGAGGCATGGGCACGGAGTCAGTATGAGGCACACCCTGGTCAGAAGGATGCTATTCGCACCATCCTCTATCCTGATCAAGAAGCTCCCAGCAAGGCAGAGCTTGAGGACAGGTATGCTGCTGATAACAATCCTCATCATCCTGCAGAAATGTTTATAACAGTAGTTTATTGGACCTAATCAAAAAAATACTGCTTTTGGTTTGCTTTTTTTTGCTGTGTAAAGTCAATCTTGGCTCATATATTAATTTATGAGTGACAGCCACATTGTACTTATTCCTGTTTTTCTTTTTTTCTGCTTTATCTAGTGATGTGCCTTTGGATTTGCCAGTGATCCCAACCTGTAGAACTGTACCTGATGTTACCACGTCCATGTTAATAAATGACTGTTATGCTACTCCTATCTCTGAGCTGACTTCACACCTGGGAGAAATAGATTCATTACTCACCCAACTGGAAAAAAATGCTGAAGAATATGAGCCAGTAATACACTACTTCTGTCTTTCAGGAGCATAAATGTCCTGCTGTGGTTGTTTTAGCCATGATTTTAAGAGTGGATAGAAATTAGGCACATTAATTTACCAATGGGATAGTTGTAGGTTATACTTGGACTAATCTGGGTGTGTGCCTTATAAATGGCACATACATTGCCATTCGTAATCAATTAATGGCAGCTGCTCATACCAATGTCTGCAGGCATTTTCTGTGTGGGCTCTTGAGGAGCTGATACATTTCCCTCTGTGTATGTGGAGGCATCCATGTGTACATATGTGGATGTACATATGTCCATTTCATGGTCCTGGAAACATTGGCATTAAATATTTACCTATCTCTCAACCATGTACTCAGAGGAAGCTTAAATGGCAGATATCTTGCTTCTTTTAGTTTGACATGGTTGTTGAGAGGTCAGAGAATAAATTGAAGCATCAAGGGCATCAGGAGATCCTGTTCTTCTGCTGCATTTATAACTGGATCCCAAAGACTTCCTGCTCTGCTGCAAGATGGAGCCTATTTCTGAGGCTCTTCTGAGAAAGGTTCTTGTCACCACAGAAATATCTTGTGTATCAGAAGGGACTTCCATATCCTCACATAATCTGTTCAAAGATGGAAAAAAATTGAAATTGAATCTTGATACATCCCAGTTGTGAGGGTCTTCTGGGTTATAAAGCTATTCTAGCCAAGGCTCTATTTTGACAAGAAACTGTACTTTTCTTATCCCTTCTTCAGAAGTTTTTCTCCATCCTTCTGGGCGCTCTGTGATTTTTTTAATGCAAATGAGGCAGAGCCATATCTTTCAAAACAAAATTAATGCAAATGAAAATGGGCAAAAGACATGTGCATGTGTTCAGTTTCAAGATAAACTCTATGGTATTGTGTCTCACTGTAGGAAAATATGTTCACTTATTTCGTTCTGAATAATTATGGATGTGTTGACATTTAAAAATCCAGAGCCTTTCTTACATATGGCAGCTAGATAAGGGTAAAATAAGGTGTGAGTGTGCCTTCAAAATTTTGTTTAATTCATAGACTTTTGGCCCCGTGTTATTTCCATGCAAAACATTGCTTGGTTCTGTCTGAACTCATTAGAGATGCTTATTTGAAGCAGCTAAGCTGAGCCTGATATGAAATATGTCTTGTTCCAGGCTTGTGTCCCACTTAAATCAGTAGGTAAATCAGTTGTCTGCTTCCAGCTGTTTTACATTCAGTAAAATGTTTGTATTTCTTCTGATTGCCTCTTTGTAAAGTGCTGTCTTGTCCTCCTAGGAAGTGGAGCTCCGAGTGACTCTGACAAAGTCAGAAAAGGGCAGTCTGGGTTTTACAGTGACCAAAGGTAACGACAGTGTGGGCTGCTACATCCATGACATTGTCCAGGATCCTGCCAAAAGCGATGGGAGACTACGGCCTGGAGACCGACTCATAAAAGTGAGAGAATTAATGTTTTCATATGCGGGGATTGCACGAAAAGGACAACTTTGAGTAAAAAAAAAAAAGTGAGCTGTGTTGTAGGCCAGGTCAAATGTGGTCAAATGGCAAAGGCATGGACCTTCTGAGAGGCATGACTCAATAGCACTTGAGAGCAGCAATAAATGCTTCCTGAGTAATGCTATCTGGCTTGGGACCTAACAAGGACCTGTGTTGCTTTTGTTGTTGCAGGTTAATGACATCGATGTCACTAACATGAGCCATACTGATGCAGTCAACTTTCTCCGAGCTGCCCCAAGGACTGTCAGATTAGTGCTAGGGCGTGTTCTGGAGTTACCAAAGATGCCAGTGTTGCCTCATTTGCTGCCTGACATTACACTAATGTGCCATAAGGAGGAGCTAGGTAACATGGAATTAATCTGCTTTTTGCCCTGAAAAAACATCTTCCCCTTCCATTACAAAGAAACCTTGATTTTTGTTGTTCTCCCCTTCTTTCCCTGTGAAGGTTTGTCGTTATCAGGAGGCCATGACAGCCTTTATCAAGTTGTGTATATTAGTGACATTCTCCCCAAATCAGTTGCTGCCAGAGAGGAGAGTCTCCATGTACTAGATATTATCCATTATATTAATGGAGTAAGCACTCATGGAATGACTCTGAAAGAAGCCAAAAGAATGCTGGAAACATGCCTTCCAACAGTGGTACTCAAAGCAACCAGGTGTGTTCTGAAAGCAAATGTGTAGTTTTTTGTTTCTCTTGCATGCTTGTGTATTTGTATGAATATATGAGTAAAACCTGTTCCTGGTATGACAGGAAATTCACCACGTTACTGAGGACTGACTCCACAGTCTGAATTTACAGGGTCTGTAAATTCGCAGCTTTTGTGCTGCAGTGGAGCACAAGGGTACCTGGTACTTGCTGTGCTTTGTGCTTCTTGGGAACACAAGGCTGTGTCCAGCTATGAGCTACAAGTGTTCAAATAGACCCCATGCAGTCCAAGAGGAATTAGTCAGAGACCTGCTGTGGTACTTAGACACTCACAGGCCGGTGAGGATGGATGGGATTCATCCAAGGATATGGAAGGAGCTGGCAGGAGAGCTCACCAAGCCACTCTCCATCATTTAAGTCCTAGCTCACTGGTTGACTCCCAGGTGTACCAGTGTGACACCCATCTGCAAGAAGGGTTGGAAGGAGGATCCAGGGAACTACAGGCCTGTCGCAGTTGGACACAAAATAAAGATGCTTGACTCCAGTCAGAAGGCAGAAGACAATCAGGAGGCTTTATTTACAATTCATTCAGCCTTTTTATAACATGCTGTGCTAGAAAAGGCACATTATTGGTCCATGGGATTGACACCTCTCTCCATTGGTTAAGTAACAGAAATAGCAAACACCTGGGAGAGAGGTTGTTATGGGAAAGGAATATTGTTTACACAAAATTGTTTTGGAACAAGGAAAACTGTTGAAAAGTTTCCCTTGGGAAGAGCAGGCAATTCTCAGGTTCAGAAATATTGGGCTCATACAGGCCTGTCAGCCTGACCTTGGTGCTAGGGAAGGTTAGGGAACAGATCACCTCGAGTGTGACCATACAGCATGTACAGGACAAGGAGATCAAGCCCAGCCAGCAGGGGTTCAGGAAAGGCAGGTCCTGCCTGGCCTACCTGATCTACTTTCATGACTAGGTTTTCCATCTGGTAGATAAGGGAAAGGCTTTGGATGTTTCTACTGGATCTAGTGAAGTCTTTGATACAGTCCCCCACAGCATTCTCCTGGAGAAGCTGGCAGCCCATGGCTTGGAGAGTTGCTCTTCAGTGGTTAAAAATTGGCTGGAGTGCGAGAGTGATGGTGAATGGTGCTAGTGGGGTGTCCCCAAGGCTCAGTATTGGGGCCAGTCCTGTTTCATTCCTTTATTGATGATTTGGAAGTGGGAATTGGACATGTCCTCACTCAGTTTGCAAATGACACAAAGTTGGTTGGAATGATTAGCAATTTTACCGGTAGTACTGTTTACTTCAATATCTGATGTTTATCATGATTTACTTTTTGGTTTTTTTTTATGAATACTTCTTTTCACAGAGATGGTCATGCAGTGTTCCCAAAATCCAGAAGCCCTGAGAACTCGAGTCTATGGCAAATGAAAACTAATGGTAAGATTTGTGTGCTTACTCATAACAAATGAAATGCACCTGTTTATAAAAATAAAGGAACTGATATGGGCTGTAAGGTACTATCCTAATGCAGCTTATTGTGACAAGCTCCAACAGGAGTTTGCTTGATCTTTCCTCTAAAATCTCCATGAAAAGAGATTCAGCAATAGTGTCTTTATGATGTCATTTCTTGTATACTTTAGAAATTCTGTCTAATACAGAGCAGAAGGGTTCCTTTGAAGAAGGACCCAGATGTCAGAAAATACTTAAAAAAAAACATAGTCAATGTCAGGTGTGTGGGGGGTTGTATCTTGTACATTTTGAGAAAAAGGAAATCAATGCTCAAAGGTGCATGTTTCCACTGTAAGTTCTTAAACTATTTATCAACATTTCTTTTTGCTATGAGTTGGTTACCTGTATTAGTATTCATCCTTTCTGATCCCATTAAGTAGAACATTCAAAATGCCATTATATGAAGTGTAGTCATTCAGATGGAAGTTTGGCAATGCACAGAAACCAGGCAGAAATGCTACTCATGCTGTAACATAGTATTAAATACCTTGCTTCTTTTATAAAAATAATTGGTGGGGGCTAATTTAATTTCAGAGAAAAAGTTGTTGTTTTCCCCATTTTTGTTTAGGTTGTTCCTGTGATGATCCCTGTGATAAAACAGAAAAGTCAACTGATACTCATGGGCCAAAGGTAAATGCTCCTCTCTTGTGCCTGTCACCACTAACCAGAGAAAAGA
Source organism: Cettia cetti (assembly GCA_013401135.1). Classification (NCBI taxonomy): domain Eukaryota; kingdom Metazoa; phylum Chordata; class Aves; order Passeriformes; family Sylviidae; genus Cettia; species Cettia cetti. The sequence goes on from VZUI01043947.1 coordinate 24,336, forward strand.
ATCTACTTCAAACACTTTTAAAACTAAATAAATGGATGAAACAATCTGTTGATCAAAATATACAAACCCACTATTATCAACTGACATGAATAAGCAGTGATCATAATAAATGTGCAAGTTTTTTTAATTGATCTGCACTTTCTTTGGCACTGCTTTGTTGAAAGACAAATTGTCTTATGGGAAGGATGCAAGGCTATCATCCAGAATACTCCATTCAGCCCATAGTTTCTGCAGATGCTTTCATATCATATTTTCTAGGTGGTTTTCTTTCTTTTTTTCTCCTTAGTTTTTCCTTAGAAATGCCGTGTTGTGGGACCAAAAGTACTGAAGCTTGCATACATTTTATAGGGGCTATAATAATGTTAAATACTACTATGTGTTCTCTTGTAGAAGCTGCTGCTTCATCAGTGTGTGGGTTCTTTTCTTAGTTGCTTTAGGTTTTTTTTATTTGCTCTTGTTATGTGAAACTTCCCACCCATCACCCAGGTATCCCAGATGAGATGAACAGAGGTTTTTATTTGTTGCTGAGGAGAGATGAGAACTTTTTAGTGGTTGTTTGCTGCTTCAGCAAACTGCCAGGCTCTTTAAAATTTGTACTGCTCTTGGCTTTCTCAGGTCAATGGCAATGGCATCCTAGGACCTTCTCAGGGAAATACAGAAAACAATATCCATCACTCAAAAGCACTAATGAACCACTCAGCAGCAGAAGATGCACCTTCCCTTGGATTTACCAATCAGATGTCAGATTTTCCTAAGCACATTGACAAATCAGGTAAGAGGAGGTGAGATGGGGACTGCATTATTCTGTCTTTATTGTACCAGTGCAAGAGAATCATGGCATGATTGAATATGCTGAAATAAGTAAATGTTAGGCTGGCAGTCACTTTTAGAAGATCATTTCCAAGTCTTGTGCTTTGCTTTATAGGAGTTAGTTGATGTTGAAAGTAGATCTATAGAAATTGGATTTTGTGTTAGAGAGAAATAAAGGAAGGCCATGGTAACAGCAGGAACTAATGCCATGTGTCTGCCTCTTTAAATGAGTTCTCTCAAAGCATTCTCTACTCATTGTCACTTTGCACTATTTGTCTGCAGGAACAGAGGTTCCAGATGATGAGTATTATGATGAGGATGACCACAATGAAGTTGTCCAGTATCTGTTGGATGTTGTAGATGAAGAAGCCCAGAACCTCTTAAATCAGAATAATGCAACTTCAGAGACTCAGAGTCTTCTACATCTCAAGAAGGCTGCATCAGAAAATCACCTGCCAGGTAACATGTACCATTAAAAAAAAAAAAAAATTGATATCAAAACACTTTGAAACAAAGTATCAAGTTGGCAGTTGATTTGTCAACAGGGAGAGTTGATTGTCATTGATTCAGTGTCTGAACTGAAAGTTTCCCAACTTGAACACAGGCAAATAGTTGCTGATTACCGTGAATTTGAGATGCAATGTAATAAGTGTGGTTCTGGTTTGAAAAATCTGAATTTTGCTTTAAGTAGTCTGGGAAAATGATTCCTATTCTAGAGTTGTCTCTTGAGAGAAATTCCCATTCTTTAGGTACCTGGTCCTGCAGCTACAGTCATGTTGGCATGCTGAAGCATTTCAGCGTTTCATTGATTTCAGATTGTACAACTTGGAAATGTGTTGAGATCTCTCAAAACCAAACAATTTACCAACATGCTTTGTCTTTTTTAGAAAGACTGGCTTTTTCTCAGTACCTCCTTCTGACTACACCTTTCTTTCCCTTCATTCCATCCCCTCAGTTTTATTTGTTATTAACTCAAATGTATTTGGAATAGGATTTATAATTCCTTTGTTGAGTCACACTATGTATGCATGCTCCAAAAAGTCAAGAAAGATCCTTGCTACTTCTATAGAGATTCCTTTTAAAACTCAAGATAAAACTTCCAAAAATATAGTTATTTCAGGTCATGACTTCAAGGTCATTGGGTTATTGTAATTGGCCATTGCATTAGAAGTCAGGGATCACTGAGAGGTTCTGGCTGTGCCAGGATCTCAGCTGAGGAATGTCATTGGAGCTCCAGGACTTCCAGTTTCCTGTAGGCTGTCCTTTGTGACTGACGATGAATTGCATCCACAGGATATGGCAGCAGAGTGCTTCCATAGCAGACAGATACAAGTCAGATTTTATCTGGCATGTGCTAATTACATTTTGTTAATACAAAGAGTGAGTAGAGTCCTGGTTTGGACCTACTGCTGGTCTAAATCTAACTGAATTGCAGAAAAACCACTGGGAATGTGATAACTTAGTAGCTGCAGCCTGTCCACCAGTTATGCTGTGACACAGATATTCTGTGTCACAGCAAACAACCTCACGTACCATGGCAGCTGTTCCAGTAGTAAAATAAAGAAACCTAAAGTCTGATTATCCTATATAGTAAGAGCTCTTTTCCAGCATGCTGGTAGCAAAGGCCCTTAAAAAGTGTTTCTTGGCTATTCTGGCACCTGTATTCCCTGTCTACTGCCAGACAGGGGGAACAGGATTCGCAACTGTGAGAGGGTGGCTCCTGGGCATTTTCTAGTGTGTTTATGCTGTATCCCTGATTTTCCTGTTCACTAGAGATGAATGGAAGGGTGACAGAAGATAAGTCTGAGGACACAGACTGTGATGGGTCATCTTTACCTGAAGATTTTTCAGAGGTAGGATGGCAAGAAGCTAGCAGATGCTCTTTCAATTCTTTTTTCTTTATTGGTATAGAACTGGTGGAAATAACATTACATATCCTTTAAATGAGAACATCACTGTAGGTAGTAGCTTTGTGTACTGGTGTATAAACATTTATTTTTAAATAGCATATGATTATCATAAATTACCTATGTAAGAGAACAAAGCATATAGTTATTTTACACTATTATATGAAGTCCATCAGCTTTTTTTTCAAAAAGGGTGGTAGTAAACTACCTTGTTAATGCTACTTCAGCTTTTTAATCTAAAAGATTTCAGTAATTCCTGCTCAAAGAAGGGAAACAGTCACAGTGAAAATGAACGCTGTGTAGACTTTACTGTCCAAAACGTGGATTTGAAATTCCCTCTCCTGCTGCTTTATTTCTAGGAAATGTTCATTAGCTTGACTAACTTCTGTATGTGGTTTACTCTGCTATTGTGTTTTACATCAGTCCCTGGATGCCTGGGGTTTGTCTCATTTCAAATCAGCAGAACTCTCTCTCTCCAGCGCATCCTGGCTCTTGCAGCTTTCTGTCCAGTTAGTAGAGCTGAAAATCAAATCAGGAATCTGGCTCTGTGTCAATGTGCTCTGGGGAGAGCCACGAGAAAAATTGTCCCAGTATGGCAGTGGAAAAATGCAAGTCAGCCTAAAATGTTTAATGGCTTTGTAGAGTTTTTCTTGAAAGAATGATGGAATGCCTTCCTCTGTGCTGAGTCTTTATTGTCTGCTGAGGAAGGTGTGAATAGGACTGTGTCATTTAGAGGTAGTGCCCTGTTATGTTACATATCCACAGTATAGGAACTGTGGCTTGACAGTTCTGAGGCAGAAGTTTTCTCTATCAAGCTTACCTCATGAAGGGTTTCTAAGTATTAGAAACAAAAAAAGGCAACTGGGAAACCTTAGGTGACTGTACTGCTGCTGTGAGTCAGGAATGATTTTAATATAGCTTTTTGGCCTTGTTACAGTAGAGTGTCTTTCCAAGTGCTCAGTGTTCTTGTCCTCTGTTATTTTGGGTTAATGAGATGTCTAAAAGAGGAAAGTCTTCCATTATGTGCTGCTTTGAACTTAGTACCCTTCAGAAATAGTCCCTGTAATAGTTAATTGTTTTAAATTTGCAGTATGTGAATGTTGCAACTATGTATTCTAATGTGTTTTGAAATACTACTTCTAGCCAACACATGTAAATGGTTGTGAAGACTATTGTGAAGTAAAAGCTGTGCCAGAAAGGTAAGATTTCTTTTCTAGTGTTGCTTGAAAGCAAACCTGTGAAGTCTGGAAGTCTTAAGTGTAGTATGTTGTAATGAGAGAAAAACAACAAAAAAACCAACAAGAAACCATGCCCAAAACAAGCCATGAAGTATCTGTACAATGTCTTGTTGAATTGTGCTCTTGGTCTGTTCCTTGCTTAAAAAGTTGTAATTTGCCTGAATACTAATTGGCATTATGTGGTTTACTATGCCCTACTTTTTTTTTTGTTCCTTTGATAATGTGGTTGTAGCAGGTAACTGGACTGTGTTCAGATGTCTCCAAATAAAATAATTTGCATTGTGCTAGCAACTTGATACTTGGATGTGAAAAAAACATTCCAACAATGCTGTCTTCAGTTCAAATCTATACAAGCTTCATTAGTGTTACATCTTCAGGTTTTAGACCACTGTAACTCAAGTGTAGAGTTCCTCTGCTCCATCAGCTCCCTTTTGGATGCCTGGGAGGTGCTATTTTTTCCATGGAGCATGAAGCATATGCCTGACCAACTTACTAGCTAGCTGTCCCTTTGAACCACTTTGAACTTTAGATATTCCCAAGATTGTTTTTCTTAGTGAAATAATTTTAGTCTAAGTGAAATTTCAGAAAAAATGTATATGGTTTTAAGCTGTTATTATGGCCTAAAATACTTAATACATTCATCAGTATCTTCAACAAAGCTAGAAAACTTGCAATTGAAAATAGATACTCAAGTGTAGTGAATTGTATGAGTAGTACTATGATGCTATTTAATTGTTTAGCCTTTGAAAAATAATTGCAGTGGTAGCTATTACTGGATTTGTATACTCCTTGCTCTTTTTCCACTGTTACCTTTTTCAGATCCCCTTTGCGGATGTGAAAAAAAAAAAAGCAAGGGTGGAAAATTAGGTTTTTGAGATCACTAGTAGGGGTCCTGTCCAGAAATAGTTGTAGCTATAAATTACTTTCTGGTGGGGTTTATTTTTTTTTTTTTTTAACTAGGTTGCAAATGTGTTGGTTCTAGGTGTTCTTTCTTATTTCCATACCTTGTCCTCTTATAGGTGCCCTCCACAACCTTCCGTGAGCCAGGCAGACGAGGAGGAAATCACGTGGGGAAGCGATGAACTGCCGATTGAATCAGTCAGCCAGGAACGTGTGAATAAAGGCAAGGACATTTAACGGAGTCAGTGGAAAACTTCAGGGTCGCATTAAATAGACAGAAGTGAATTTTGAGATGTCCTGGGTGTGTTTTGAGGGTGCCATGGCAGGTGTGAGGGGGGTTCTAACAGCTCATGCAGCAATGCACTGGGAAGGATCTCCACATCTTTGTGTGGTAAGGGTGTGAGTGTTAACAGGAGTAAGTATTGTCAACCTTGTGTCTGTAGTTGCAGAAGAGCTGGGACCAGCTGAGCTACTTCCTTCCTCAGTATCTGTCTCACAAAAGCTGTAACAATAAATATGTGATTAGATTGATATATCCTGTGCTTCACATACCAGCTCAGATTAGACACTACTTTTATCTGGACTGTGATACTTCCAGTGCTGCTCAATGTAGCAGAGTGGAGCCCCATGCAGTTTGATGCATTTGGCAGAATTTAGTCTTCACTTTTTTTGAGCTACCATTAGAAATGTCAGTTCCTGAAGTTCATATAAAGCAGTCCTTTGCATTCATTAAAAGAAAAAAGGATAATCCATGTGATACTTCAGACCAAGTCAGTAGATTTAGGGCACTTCTAATTGCAATACCAGAGAGATTCCAGGTTTATGAATTTCATTGTGCTCTAGAGAAGCACAGAAGGCATGATGAGAGGCAAGTTGTATTGGGAAAAAAAGTGTCCTTCCAAGTGATAGCTATAATATGTGCTATATATATGTTCAGTTTTAGTGCTAAAAACAAGTCACAAGCTGTAATGTGGAGTGTTCTGAATTCATCCATGTGTGTGTCCATCCATTTTTGTAGGTTATTGTGTGAAGAACTTACATTTAAAATGTACTTGAAGTTTGTTTCAATGTATTTATTGAAAATTCAGGAAAATACTCCCTTTAGTTACTGGATTCATCAGGGCTGATTTTGTGTCTTACTGATTTTGCTAGTCAATTTGGTTTTGCCTGTCAAACTAAGAGGAGAGCTGTGTGTTCTGTCTGGTGTAGGAGGGGCATTCAAGACAAAACAGGTATGCAGTGGTGAGCAGCAACATGCAAATCCAACTGTGAACTACAGGTCATGTTTCCCTGGTTTTGGCTATTTATTTATATTTATACCTTCTGCTAGATTTCCCCCTAGTGACAAATGAAGAGATCTCTGCACTCCCTACTGTGAATGTGCTCCCTGGAGGAAAATATTCAGGAGCCAAATTGAAGTCAGTGATCAGGATGTTGCGTGGATTGCTGGAACAGGGAGTCCCTTCTAAAGAGATTGAAGTGAGTAACTATTTGTCCCTTAAAGTTCCAGTATGAAACAAAAATAGAATGGCTGGATCATCACTGCTTTGAATGCCACAGCTCTTTAACTGGAAGCTCAAAAGAGATAAAAAGACTTTAACACCAAAGACTTCTCCCCCTTCTTCCACAAGCTGCTGAGAGATGAGATCAATTTGAATTCAGTTTATAGGTGTTTTTACATCTTTCTTGCTTCTGGTACACTACCAAGTGAATACAATGTAAACAAGTGTAGACAAAGGCTATGAAGTCCAGCTGCTGAATGTGAAATCAGTTTTTCCAAAGTCTTAAGTTAGCCATGTTGCATGATCTCTTTTTTGAGATAAAATATTTACTGGATACTAGGTGGGGTGTGGTTTTGGTTGTTGTGGTTTGTTTGTTTGGGTTTTTTTTGTTCATCTCATGTTCTTGGCTGTGTAAAAGATTACTTCCTCTGACTGCATTATTTTGCATATCCACATTAGGATTTGATATTGAATTATTCTATTTGTTAATGATTTAATAAGATAACCACTCTTACTATTATCACTAATCAGTGCTTTCCTAATGCACATGGAATTGCTTCTTTACAGAACCTTCAGGAGTTAAAACCTCTGGATCAGTGTTTGATTGGACAAGCAAAGGAGAACAGGAGAAAGAACAGATATAAAAACATACTTCCTTGTAAGTCCAAACTCATTTGAAATTCACAGTTGATACTCTGTCACCACCTGTATGCTCAGATGGATTCGGTCAGAGGTGGGATGGTTTGATTCCTAATCCTAGTAAGGATGAAAATAAAGCAAGCATTTATAAAGCAGTTAAGGATCAGTGAACAATATACTACTGTGCTGTGTAGGTAGGGATGGGTGTTCACAGATTTTTGTTGTTTCAGCAGATGCTGTGTCTTAAATTGGAACCAGACATGTTTTTTTCAATTTTACCCATCCATTCCGTGTCTGGAAAACCAGACATGTGTACTATTGTTAGTAAATTTCTTGCCATAAAATTCTTAGGTGTTAGGTGTTGAGAAGTAAGAACTGACAGAGGTTAGTTCTATGTGAGAAAAACTCAGCCTCTGTTTTCCATATTTGCTGCGGTTCAAATCACTTTTCCCACCTGTCTGCGGCATTATATTTCTCCTGCAGACATCTTTTTCTTTATTGAAAGTACTGATTAGTGCCCTAAATTAAGTATTTAAGTGGTTCATTTCTTTAAAGCAAGCTGTGGAAGCATCTGTGGAGATAGTGCTGTGTGAGTGTGCAAGTCTCAACACCTGTGTTGTGTGGAGGTCTGATGATGTGCACACCTAACATGAGGCCTTTCTGTTGTGTGGGGATGACAGATGACACCACCAGAGTCCCTCTCGGGGTTGAAGGTGGATACATCAATGCCAGCTTCATTCGCATGCCCGTGGGGAATGAGGAGTTCGTTTACATTGCATGCCAAGGACCTCTTCCTACTACTGTAGCAGATTTCTGGCAAATGGTTTGGGAGCAAAACTGTTCTGTGATTGCCATGATGACTCAGGAGGTCGAGGGAGAAAAGATAAAGTGTCAGCGTTACTGGCCAGATGTGCTCAATAAAACCACCATGATCAATGACAGACTACGCCTCGCTCTTGTGAGGCTTCAGCAGCTGAAGGGCTTCATCATCAGAGTGCTGGAGCTTGAAGAGATTCAGGTGAGTGAATCTAATTCTGCATGCTTAAAACTTTTCTGAGTGTTGCCATATTTATCCTTATACTTTTGGCCTGCCTGCTCTCACTTGCATTGTCTACATCAAGAGGCAACCCAGGGCTTCTCTTTGCCCAGTGATCTTTACTGGGCAGCTGTTCCTCATTGTAGCTTGTGCTGCTCTGTTACCTTTATAAGAGAAAGCACTTGGGCCAGGCTACGATTTCATTACACTAATGAGACTCTAACTTTTGGCTCCCACTGGCCACAGAAACATATGCAGGGATATGAAATTCATTAATAATTGAGCCTGGCTGGTTGACTCCTCTGTGTGATCAGCTCAATCTGCACAGTGAACCTTACACTTTTAAATTACTTACTAGTTATTTCCAGTTTAGCTCTTGTATTGAATTACAAACCGACTTCACTGGGCAAATCCTGTTTTGAAACTTTTCCTTGGGAGCTCAATTTCTTTCTTTTTATTCTCACCACATGCCAAATGGTGGTGTTGTTTTTGACCCTCAGACAGGTGAAGTGCGGCGCATTTCCCACCTGAACTTCATTGCCTGGCCTGACCACGACACCCCCTCGCAGCCAGATGATCTGCTCACCTTCATCTCCTACATGCGGCACGTCCACAAGTCGGGACCCATCATCACCCACTGCAGCGCAGGCATCGGGAGGTCGGGCACCCTCATCTGTATAGATGTGGTCCTGGGGCTGATCAGCAGAGACCTGGATGTGAGTATCCCAGGGGATGGGCTCACTGGTGCTTCTCACCTGCAGGAAATCTGTTCCACTGAATCCACGCAATCTTTTGAAGAGTGTGCCATGCTGTTGGCAATACCATGTTTATTTGTTGGTAATCTCAGATGGGGAGAGCTCTAATATCCAGTGGTTCTTGGGTTAGCTCAGGGAATCTCAACGACCAGGTGCCACTTGAAGTATGTTGCAAGGACATCGTCTACCATAGTGGACTTCTGGCACATGGCGTGGGAAAAATGGTGTTGCCATGATGGCTTGGGCAATTGGTGGAAGGGGTATGTAAATTAACATTTCCAGCTCAGCCAGGGATTGCTTTCTAGGGTGATCCACAGGAGGGTGCTAGTTTCCTTATGTTTATGTCCTTCAGTGGCCTGGGGTAGCAGAACTGTGGTGAATTTGTAAGGAGGGTGAGCTATGTCATGCTTAGTTTAGTGGAGTTCCTAAACAGCCTCTGAAAGTCTAAAACTCTCTTTTCTGCATGCTTAGCTTAGAGTAAGCAAGTACAGAAAGAACACGAGAGAAGGTGGGAGTGTCTGATGTAGGGCCACATTCAGATTGCCCAGAGACAGCACGTGCTGGTTACCTACCAGACAAACACAGGCTGTAGTGAATTGTTTTGCTACTCATGTGCCTAATTCTATTCCCTGGTTTGATGCAGGGGTTGTTTCTTTGTTCTGCATGTCTGTCTTTTGTGAATGCTTAACTTGCTGTTTGTTTTGGTAGTTCGACATCTCGGACCTGGTGCGCACAATGCGTCTGCAGAGACACGGAATGGTTCAGACAGAGGTGAGTCTGGATTCTCCAGGCGTCCACTGGACCATCTGAAGTGCCAGAGAACTTCATGATGCACAGAGCAATTGTCTTTGTGCACTGCAATGTGACATTTGTGTCACAAGAATTAAATTAGATGAGTAGCAGGAAGTATTTAACATTTTGTAACACAAGCTGGTTTTAACATGCTGTGTTGTTTTGAATTGTGTTTAAAAAATTGTGAGTTTTCATCTTAAAAAATGGGTGTTTATAGAGGAAGTTAGCAAAGATTTTTTTTGGCTTAAAGTTGCATTATAAATTAAAGAGAAGGCCTAACTGTAGCTGCTGTGAATCACTGATACTATCAGAGATGTCCTGAGATCTCTTTTGGGAAGTTATTCAGCCAGAAGTTCAATCTTTTAGAAATAATCTGGATCTAGAGCTAATTAACTTTAGAGATGGTTGTCACAAGGTCTTGTTAAAATCTGCACTTTTTCTTTGAATGGGAAGGAATTGTGAAGTCATAGTTTAAAAAAAAACCTGAAATCAAACCACTAAACTATCAACCCCATGCCCACCTCACACCCCAAAACATGTATCAACCCCAACACCTCTACCAGTGAGATTAAGGTAAGAAGTTTCACTGTCCTCTAAGTTCTCTATTAGCTGGCACTGATGCAAGTTCTTGAAATTCACTTGCTGTTTTCATTTCATTTACATAAAGTGCCTAATCTCCTTTAGGTGGTTTTGGTGTGAAAGGAGGATAAATGTCCCATATGAAATATATCTTTAGTAGCAGAGTCATGTCTGTATTAGCTTTAGGATGAGTTTGTGTATTTTTCCACTGTGGCTTTTTTGTGGGGCTTTTTGTTGTTTGGGGTCTTTTGTTTTCTTTGGAGTTTGGTACTGGTGGTGGTTTTATTACTTAATAGTATAATTAGTATTGGAAGTGCTGTGCAACTGTGAAGTGCAAGTGAGAGCACTTAAGTGGTGCAGACATTTTTCACATGTTCTGTAATTTCTTTCTCCTTGCAGGATCAGTACATTTTCTGCTATCAAGTTGTCCTTTATGTCCTGAACTATCTCCAGCATGAAGAACAACAGAGAGACAAATAAAATACTGAAGCAGAAGTGCATGTAAAATAAGAAAGCAAGGAGGTTGAGAGGCTCTGGAGCATTTTATTTGTCCTGCCAATAGTTTTCTAATCCCTTTCTTCAGTTGCTGTCCAATGTCTTTTCTGTAAAGTCTCTCCATCATTCCAAATAAGGTATAAAGTTCTAAGGGAAAGGGATAGCTCATACAATACCACTATAATCTTCAGCCCCATGGATGCACATGTGAGATTTTTGTATAACAATATTTAATAAAGCTGCAATTTTTTTTGCAGCTTCCTTAGTATGTCATAAAATACTGAAAGAACAATATTTTAATTTAAAAAGAAAAGTAAAGAGGAAAGAAGTAATCCTATGCTACTACCTGCAGTTCTGTAACTGTTTGGGGGTATTTGTTTCTTACAGGGTGGGAAAGTGGGAGGGATTAAGCAGTATTTTTATCCTGGCAAACTTTATTACAAAGACTAGTAAAATGTCTCTTTGAAAAGCTTGTTCATGGCACAGAACTTTTGCCCTTCTAGTACAACTACAGCTATTTTATAGAGGGTATCTTGATATCTGCATTTGAGCTTTAAGAGGTGCCTGTTAGTCTAAGGATAGTCGTGAATGTTAACTGTATCACACAGTTAATAATTTTTACTTCATAGAATTTCATGTACATATTTATATACTTTTACACAAAAAAAAGCTGAATTATTGGGTGTCTAACCTTATAATTGATTAGGCATCTCTACTCTGTAAATAAAAATATACCTAATGTACACTGATCATGGTGGGTCTGGGTATTTTTGTGTCCTTGTGACTGATTTTTCTTGGCCTGCCATGGCATGATTCTTTGTGGTTGCTGCCCTTAAGACGTAAGGGCTGTGCACATTTTAAGTTTTCAGTGTCCTCCTCTTCTTCAGTATCTGTTTGAAAAATCTGGCAGAACTGTAGGCTCCTTTCTGGAGAGTTTCCCCACTATGGTGAAAGGAAGAGTTTATTTTCCCTCCCTCCTCATTTTTCAGCACAGCTGGGCATTGAGACCCTATCACTTCTTTGGGGTGTGCGTTTGCACTGCCCCTGCAGTGATCTGACAACAATGTAACCTCTGCTTATGGCAACCAGGTTTGAGCTTGGAGGCAAGATACCAGATTCTAAGTGGCTCAGTGGTTTAGTGATACTGTAAACAGTCAAAAATGTTCTGATAGAAAATTTTCATTTTAAGCTCTATGGGAGCCCTGGATGGTGAATAAATGCTACCAGTCAACACATCAGCCTCAAGTGGTCATTGGAGGGCTTGGGCAATATTCCTGCCCCAGCAGTCCTTGCCAGAACTGAAGCTTTTGATTTGTACTGTCAGGAAGGGTTTAAGAGTGCTAATTTAACGGTGCGCTGCAATGAAGTAGTGGAAGTAAGTTCAGAGGCTGGTTATCATTCAAGATTTTGACTCTTGAAAATAGTAGCCCACAGTATTCCAGTGTCCCAAAACTGAGGCTATCACTGCCTTGCAATAGCATGGATTAAAAAAGCCTTGTCAGTAATACTGTGTATTTTATTCCCTCCAGCATAACAGCAAAAATTGTGCATTTTTCAGAACAGCATAATTTGAGGAAGGAAAATTAATTCTGTGTAGATAGAAGCAGAGGATGATTAGCCATGTTGGCAGTATACCTATACGAAGGAGCTATGAATTGAAGACACAAGATTTTCAGGACAACAGTTTTATACAGGCAAAGTAAGTAAACACAGGTAGTTAATTCACTGCTGCTACTTTTACATAAATACTGAGTTCAGAGGGTTTGGGCATGTCTGGGTTTTAGAAACAAAAAAAAAGTGTTACAGTAACCAGACAGTTAAGGCAGTTAAATTCTTCTTTTGAATGTTTTCAGGTACATGCCAAAGAATGTAGAAATAGATTTCGTATAGCATACTACATGGAGCCAAGTACAGCACAAACAGTTTGCATCAGATTACAGCTTATGGAAAACAAAATCAGTAAGAGATTCCAGATTTTGCTGCTTGTCCTCACAGATGTGATGATGATCTGTGGTATGCAGTGTTATACCAAATTTCCTTTTAATGGGGGACACAGAAAAAAACAGAGGATAACTAACTTGACCTAGCCTCCCCTTCCTCAGAAAAAGGACAAACACACAAACAAAAAAAGCAGAGATATGCACAAAAAAAAAAAGAAGTGCATGCACACACACAAAGCATTCAGGTGTTCCTGAGAAATCATGCATGTATGGTGAAAGATGGCATTGGCCTCTTTTGAGAAGTGCTCTGAATTTCTTTGGGTTTTTGTCTCAATGCTGAGGACTAGAATATCGAATAAAGATTGAATGGTCTTTAGTCTGACACTTGCTGAGGACAATGGAAGGTTGTCAGCTTTCTGGTGAGCAGGTGGAACTTCCCCTGTGTGACATCTCATGTGGTCAGTTTGGTTGAAACAGACCCCACAGCTCAAAACTCATTACAAAAAAATGGATATGCTTATGCTGTGGGATGACTTAAACTTGGTTTCTGTGGAAAATCTGGTTGGGAATATGCACCAATGCTCATCATTTTCTTCAAAGGATTAGATTACTTAAAATCCTTATGCCCTCTTTGAAGAAGTGAGAAGTAAAATTATTAAGAAGCCTAGTTCCTTGAAAGGAAAATTGCTGTGTGCTTTCTTACTATGCCGACTATATGATTTGCAAAAAATTGCGAGAGGCTTTTTTTTTATTAGAACTGTTATGCCTTGCTGAGTAAGCATCCAGGACATGCTCCAGCTGAAAGGGATTTTCCTTTATATAGGTATCTGATTTTTTGCAGGAAGTTTACCAGACTAGGGAAAAAAACTGATATATAATCCATTATAGTTCTAATTAAAGAACTGACCCTGTGTGTTAACCCAAGAGAGAAAGGAACCTTTTGTTTTTCCAGCCAGAATTAGCTGACAGAAGCACAAACGCTTTGCCACATAAGCAGCCCTGTGCCATTAGTAGTTTATCACATCTTTGTTTCTCTTGCTGGTCTTTGCCTGCAAGAGAAGGGCAATAAAGGAGGGATTCCGGGTGCTCCTTGGAAACTGTTTTGAGGGTTTGGCACTGTTGTGTCTTGAATGTTTCTGAGCAGCCTCTTTCCTTACAACTGTAGTCCTTCTGAAACTACCTGTGTGGGGAAAAAAAGAACCATCATCTGGATGAAGTTTGAATTTGTGACATCTGCTGATAGACAAGTCAGGACATTACTTGGGGCAAACACCAAATGACTTGTGGATATTGTCACAGCTGAAATGGAGAATCTGTCCTATGCTGTTCATCTCAGGGGTAAACTCAGGGAAATAGTACTCAGCATTTAAGCAGCTTCAAAAGGGCAGTGTAGCAAGGGCTCTGAATATTAAGAATGTTCATTCACCAAATACTCAGTCAGAGAATGACGTTCTTCTGGCTGAGCAAAGTGGCAAATAAATGAATGAACGAGCCGAAGGAGAAAAGGCCGGCTCAACCCTGGGAAAGAAAATGCTGACAAAAAGTGGCTGATACAAAGAAATGCTTTATTGGATATACTGAAAAGACAATGAAGAGCAGACTTATATGTGATGAGAGAACAATGTCCCATGGCACGTAGTTCTGGGTAATGTTTGCTGCAAACTGGAGCACAGCAAACTGGGTTGGAACTGGAGGTAAACTAAACTTCTGGATTCCATCTTTTGGAAAATTCCTTCTGGAGTTCCCATTCAATTTCAAGTGACCTGTCCAGTGGATGGTTGACTGATGAAAGTGTTATATTTGACAGTGGTGAATCTATCATGTCTCCTGGGCATTGGAGAATTAGTGGAGTGGGATGTTTCACACCAGCCTCTCCCATGAGAGACAGAGGATGAAAATGACCATTTGTGTCTGAAATTTTGGCTTATATAGATCTCTTGCAGATACATATCTTGGTTCCATCAAGTTCACATCAGCTTCTGATAAAATTGATAGTAAATAGCCATTGTGGAAAGTCTTGTATTGCTGTGGACATGATGACTGAATTTCCTCTGCTGCTTTGGGTAACCAAACAAACAAACAAAAAGAACATCACATCCTGTGGCTGACATTCAGACCTCAATTTGAACATCACTTCTTGGGCTTAATTCCTAGTGTTTTGTGTTGGCCAGCCAAATGGGCTCTGTGGGGAACTTTGCTTCTTAATGAGATGTTAGGAAAGGGGTGGTTAGTTTTGTTTTAATTAAGTGCTGGGAAGATCTTGCTGGCTATGAGAATGTGACTTGAAGGATAAATCATTGGACTGGAAGCAGATTTAATTGCTGATTTCCTTAGGTGGGTTCTAGGAAACTAATTTCATCTTCCTTGTTGTACTGTGATGACCTCCGTAGTCAAAATCTTTCTCTGGTAGGGCTCTGACTGTGACTTCAGTATAATAGCAGGGGTCCCAAACAAATTATTATCTCTTAATAAGTTGACTTGGTCACAGATGTAGCCTGGTATTCAGTAACAAGGAGCTTTGTATGGTCTGTTTTGCCTTCTCAGCTCTCTTTAAAGTCAGATTGGATATTTCTGCACTGTCCTCAAGAACAGATACACTGGAATATCTCATTTAAACCCCTTCAAGTTACTGTTCTTTCCTTGAAGTCTTGTCAGAGGTGGAACTCAAAGCTTCAGTAAACAAACTTGATTTTGGTCCCACCTCTAACATTGTTGAGCTTTCCGGCCAAGCCCAAAGAAATTGGAGTGTGCTGAGCATTTGGTGTGTAACAACTCTGTCTCCTTTAGGTGGGTAAGCCAAATTCAATGTGCTGAGCAAGCCTGCAGTAGCCTTTTGGAAGCTGGACAGGGTTAGGTGATAAAGCAAGAGAGTCCTTGGCTATGCACTGTAGAATGGGGTCACTTTCTGCACAGCTCCTTTGGCACTTGTCAAGGAAATAAATTTTCTCTTGTCAAACATTTGTGGGTTTAAAAATACCCTGGTCTTGAGTGGTAATGTGCTGGGGAGTGCAGCAGAACTTTCCTTGCATTTCTTGTATCTCCTTTGGCTAGCCTGCCTATGGATAGAGAATGAAGATGTCCCATAGGGCATGGTCCCCACAGTTGTGGGTTTCCTGTGTTCAAAACTGTCTTTAGATTCTGCAGTGTTCAATACAGTCCTAGTATGTGACAAGGCTTTTTTAAAGTTAGTTCTTCTAACAAGGAACAATAATATCTCAAAGAAGTGACCTCTGACCTGGTAATTGAAATAACTGATCTGAGTCATCTTGATGCATCCAGGAGAAAAATGTTCATTTACATTAAACAAAATGATAATGTAGGGTCAAGTCCTTTTATTCCCTCAATGTCTTTAACAGATGCTGAATGCTCTGAAGCAGAGTTGACACTGCCTGGCTCCTCCTAAAGCTGGCTTTTGGTATAATGACACGAAGGCAGCATTACCAGTTCTCCTATGAAAAGATTATCATGCTTATGCTACAGATAAGAGTGAGTGGTTATCAGGAGGCATTTCCTCAATGGTAGGGAATTAAAGCACTGCCAGTCTTCCCATCAGCACAATCTGCTCATGTTACCCAGTCCCATAATGGAAATAATTCCCTGAAGCACAGATACCTGCTTTGCTTTTCTCAGGGAATCATAAAGCACTAGCAAACAAGGCTAAATTTAGGCAGGAGTTATGTGAGCCCTGCAAGGTTGTCCATTCATATGATAATTTTTCTGCATTCATCTGTTTTCTGTAACCTGCTTTTTCATGCACAGCTGCATTTTTTTCCCAGCAGAGCTTAAATTTTGTTTTGTTTGTTTCAAATCTCTGTATGACTCTAAGCATTCAGCAATTCTGTCTGCTGTGATAAGTCCTTACCATGACTGCTTTGTGCTCCTAGCAGCTCAGGCTACTTGTCTTGGGCCTTTTGGTCCTGGGACTTTGGATATAAATTCCTTGTCTAGTGATGTGTAGCCCTGGCGTGCTGATGGTTGCTTTAGAAATCAGCATTTTCTCAGCACAGGGTTCAACAGAAACTTTTGCCTAAGTGGTATTTGTGTGTCCAGCCACATGGATGTACTGCTAGGGAGGGTTGCCTTTTTTACCTCAAGAACACTTACCTTCTTCACCCCCAAATCACTTTATCTTTTTTCTTTCTTTTTATTACTCTGAGAGAGACATTATTTACATGTCTCTTGGGTGACCAGTGACTCAATGGGTTATAGCACATAGGGATAATGCAGTTTTCAGAACTTGTTTTCTGTATCAGAGGCTCCTAGAGATACAATAACCTTCTCTTGCACTCCAAGGTTATGGAGCTGGGCAGAAAACAAGTGCAACCAAGAGAAACATATAGGTACCTTATAATTCCAGACCTGCTGGCTTCCCTGCACAATTTATGGTGCAGTCTGACTGCACCATATGGTGTTGTGTTGTCCAGTTGTCTCATTCACTTAATTTTTTGAGATTTGCCGGTGTTCTTGGCCCTAGGTATGAACACAAATCAACAGCTGACATGAGAAATTTTTCACATTATGTATGTGGAGAGGTAGATAATGTTACATTCCAGTTAGTTTTTGTAAAAATTCATCTTCGAGCCCAAAGAAGCTCAGCATAGCTGAAAGAGGTGAATGGAAAGAGGTGAATTCCACAAAGGGCATTTCAAAATGTTCCCCTTCATCTGGAACATAAAGTTGCCTCAATAACTGTGTATGAGTCAGCTCATCCAGGAGAGGAATCCAAAAGGAAATTGTGTCGAGCAATCATAATTCTAACAAAGTCTTTATGAAGGGTCTAGTCAAAGTGAAATGTTTATTTAAAAACATCCTCTGTCTAGCTCTTACCTTGGTCTTTCAAGCAGCTTCTGTGACCTTGCACTTGTCCTTGTTGAACTTCATAAGGTTCATGTTAGCCCAAGTAACCCATAATACCCACTCTTCCAGCCTGTCTAGGTCTTCCTGCAGGGTGAGTCTCCCTTCTGAAGTGCCTGTTTCCCCACTTGGCAAACCTTATCAGGGTGCACTTGGTCCCTTCATCCAGATCACTTGTGAGGATATTAAGCAGTGTTGGGCCCAACATCGATCCCTGCTGGACCCCACTTGTGACAGGTCACCAGCCTGAAGATGAGCTGTTTACCAGCACCTCTGGGGTGCTTCCTGCCAGCCAGTTCCTCACCCATTGCACAGACCACTTGTCTAGACCATAAAGTGTCTGTCTGTCCAGGAGGAGGCTGTGGGAAACCATATGGAAATCCCTGCAGAAATTCAGGTAAGCAATGTCCGCTGCCTGCCCCACCTGGACCGAGCAGTTCCTTTGCCATAGAAGGTGATCAGCTCTGCCAAGCACAATTTGCCCTTGGTGAATCCATCCTGGCTTTTCCCAATCCCCTGCTAATTTTTTCTTGTGATAGCCCCCAGGAGGATTTCTTCAGTAACTCTCCCATGAACTGAAGCATAACTTGGTTGCAAAAGCATTTGTCATTTGGGGAAATACGTTAGGTTAATAATGCCCATGCAACCACAGGTCCATGGGGCACCAGTGTGGTTGAAAACCTGACTCTGTCAAAGGCATTTGCCAAACTTTTAGACTGTTTTGTGAAATCTAGATTTTACTGCTGGCTCACATGCTTTCTAGCTGTGTTAAGATGAGTTGGCAGCAGAGCAGGCTTCCCCCACACCCTGTTCAGTCACGTGTGTGCATGCATCTCTGTCTGCCTGGGTATGGGCACTGCACAATGTGAGGTCCGTGCTTTGGCTGAGAAAACCCCTCCTTCTGTGGCTTGCAGAATGGTTGTCTGATGGTCCCACCTTGTGGTAAAGCCATGACCTAGAGGTCAGCTGCTTTATTTAATCATCAAAGCACATGTTTCATTTCGTTATCAGTTGCCCTAAGTGGGTTGGTTCAGGAGGCTTTACGTTAAGCTCCTGTAGCCTGGACCCCTGCCAGCAGTCATTTTGCTCCCTCAGGAGCGTGATGTGCTGCAAACGAATGTCACAAATTGAAATGTAAGCATTTTCTGTCCTATTTCTTCTTGCTGGAGACTTTGCTTCTGCTCAGGTGATTTTGCACTTAATTAATCAAGGCTTCTTTAACATGTTTCCAGGCAGGATTTGCTTCTTCCAAAGTCTCTGTAGAAATAGGGCTGCACAGCACACCCATGGGCCAGGCCAGGCCTCATGACAATGATTTTGATGCCATCAGTTCTGCTCTTCTGTGAACAAAGACAAGCTTGGGGCAGACAAGAAGGTGATAGATGGTGGTGGTGGATGTTGTGAGTGAACAGCATTGTAGGAGTGAGTTCACCCCCTTTGCATGGACCAAGGCAAGGGGCGGGGTGGGGGTGTTTATATTTACTGTGATGAGACAAAATGGTGCCAGTTGTGTAGTGGCTGAAACTCAGCAATGTCTGAGGACCCTTCTTACTGGAACTGCCCTTACAGTGATGTGAGGAGCTTAATTGCTACAAGATCCTTCCCCTTCTCTTTCCTCCTTGCTTTCTGAACATTGCTGCTTTGAATTTTTATCCAGTGCTACCTTTTCATCTTATAGCTGTCTTCTTAATGTTTGTTTTTCTCTTCTCCCCTTTTCATGGATGTTGACATTCATTGGAGGCCTGTTTGGTTTTCTAAAGGGAGGGCCCTAACAGCACATTCATTCTTAAAGCTGAACAAAATATCCTGGAGCTCATAGCACTAGCCTCGTTTGTCATGCTCTTGGCCAAGCTTGAAGTTCTCTTTAGGAGCTGACCTGATATGCAGCATCATTGCTGGGAGATGGAAAAAATTTATCTTTTGGTTCTCCCTTTCTTAGCTACATATGATCAACATGTTTGGCTTGTATATTTAGGAACACTGTCAGTGGACTGCCAGTTGGACATTCCAGGCTCTGTGCATAGCCTGTCCCTGAAGATCTCAAGCTAGTGTCCCTCATCCAGTTGCAGCTGAGTTCCCTGTGAGGAATGCTGAAGAGCTCAGCAGAGATGCTGGCTTTGGCAGCTGCAAAACCTTGAAAAACCTGCCATGAGAGCCAACATCACATGGCAGCTTCCACTGCCTTGCAGTTCCAGACAGGTGATTACTAAATATATTTTGTTGTTTCTTGACAGAATTCCGCAAACATTTATTATGATCTACTAATGAGTGCGTGTGGCTCTAAAAGGCCTCTCTGAAACCAAAATAAGTGTCTACAGGAGAATTCCCAGCATTTACAAGCTTTTCTTGAACGGTGTGTTTGATGTAGAGATTGTGCCTCAGCCTAGCAGTACTGGGAATTGTGTGTGGAAAAAGCTGTCAACCTAGTACACATCAAAAATTCAAATGATTTCCTGCCTCGGGTAGGCAATCTGTTCTTTAGGTTCCATCTAACCTTCCTGTTGCGTAGTATTTCACTGAACATAATCATAACTGAATGATGATTTAGACTGCTAGGGAGAATCTAGGGATTCACACAACTCTGAAAGTCTCTGTAGGAGTGTTGGGGGTGAGTATTGTGTATTTTAATTTTGCAGTACAAAATTATTTCAGAGAGTTAATTTAAAATGGAGATTTTGGATGTAACACAAACCTAAATGCAGAGTGTGCACCCACGGACACACATTGAAGGAGGAAGTAGAAGTTTAGATTTCATTTTTTGTTCACTGTAGCAATTATTGGAATGACTTGCTGCTTTGGAAACTGAAGATTTTTTTATGTTAGCTTGCTTGACTTTCCCTTTTTCCTAGTGTTGACTCCAAGCAAGCATGTTCTGGGTTGGCCTTTTTGACTGCTGAAGCAAAGCTTGGGTGGCATCTATCGTGTGCAATGTGCCGCTCTTTTGTAAAAGAGATGCTGAATATCTGCTTTTTCTGTTCTAGAGAAGCTGACCCAAATGGAGCCTTCATAGTGGAATTTACAGACATGCAGAACAGTGGCCATAACTAGGAATAAATTTGTTGAAATCTTGGCTTCCCAGGTGCTGTGACATATGTCAAGATGTTTTAAACAAAATAACCCCACCCTCAATGCAAGAATCATAACCACTGAGTGGAAGGAGTTTTAAACCCAACATGCCGTCTTTTACCAAACAACTGATGCCTTTTGTGACTTGAATCTGTTGAGAAATGATCAATACTGGACACTGGGTCTCAGTGGGACCTTTATGCAGTCATAGTGCTTAGGGTACAGTGCTTGAAGGAACAATTCTTTGGAAGTTTGGACAATTAGGGTTTTACACACATATAACTTGCAAAATTTAATATTCTGTCCCTACTCAACCCACCCAAGGATAATTTTTATGCAGTTTACATTTGTTTCTCATTTAGATTTTACAGCTGCCAGTGTGCTCTACCCTCATACCACCTGCTATCAATCTCCAAAGTACATCTAATTTTTTTTTTTTTTTTTTTTTTTTTTGCAATACATCTGCAAGGAATGAACCTTAACTTGTGAGAGTTCATAGGCGTTATGGAACATTTTAAGACATTCTGAGTGATAAGTGAGTAATGCCAAGTAAGATGATGGAAATTGCTCCTGTTGGCTGCCAAAAGCTAGTAGGGTGTAGCCTCTAGTACAGTCTGGTGCCTCCAAGAAGGTCTTTTTAAAATCTGTTTTCTTCCATTTAGATATTGAAAGATGAAGGGTTGTTTTCCTCTCTTCCCAGAAAAGTTTGATTCCTAACATCTGTAGAACAATTACTTACATAACAGACTGTACCCAAGTTAGTCTTCTTTGTTAAAGTAAACATGTCCTTTGGGTTGTATTCTTCCCTACCCCTTTTTTCACTGCTCTGCTCAGCTGTTTCTTTTCTTTGCCCTGCAGCTCCTTAAGCCTCACTGTAGCTACACTATGTGGGTTAGACCAGTGAAATCCAAGTGCTTTCCAGGATTTGCCCAGCAAGGATGTGGTCCTGGCAGTCAGCTTTGGTTCTGGAAAGTGCTAAGGTTAAGGAGGTGCAATAAAACAAGTCTACAGGGAACTGCTTTGCTGAATCAGGGTTTACAGAGAATTTTGCTACCTCAGCCTTCTTCAGACTCATCATTTCTCACGGCTTCATTTACCTTGTTGAACTGGGTTTTGTGTATGCTTGCCTGGATGGGTTTCTGAGTTTTGCCCACTTTCCAACTCAACTTAGGAGGCAGGAGTTTGAGGATGAGATTAACCAACTCCTCCAATATGTGGAACTCTTGAAATCCTGAACATTATGGTTGTAGCCTTTGCTTTACAGCACCAACATGCGCATTTGTGGTGTGGCTGGCTCCTTGCCTACCAGTGGGGAAAGACACAAGAGAATCAAACCCTTGAGGTTTGTGTAGGGTTTGGGATTGCCAGAACACAAGCAGCTCTGCAGGTGTGCAACCTCTGGCTCTCTGTAGAGGTATCAGGGAGATGCAAGGCAGAAGGATGCTGATAGCCAGAGCGGCTCAGGGGTCAGGGATTGTTCTGCCGGGCTGGAGCAGCAGAGCCTTTAGGAGCGTGGTCCTTGCCTTCTGACCTAGTGCAGAAGTGCCCTTTGCAAATGAAAGGCCACCCGCGGCTCCCTCAAGCCCGGAAACACAATATCCATTGGATCCTTTTCACCTCCAAATGTGAACAACTTATCAGTGGCAATAAATGACAGCGGTAAGAATGATTTCTTGTCAACAGAGCTGAGAGAACACGTTAATTAAAGGACAGCAGCGACTCCTGAAGAGTGAAGGTAAGGGGGGTGTGTCTGTTTAAAAACCTGATGCAGTGCAGTGCAATGAGTTGTTTTGAACAGCGTGGTAAGGGCATGAATTTGACCTATTTCTGTGTATAAACAAATGCATGTTTTACTTTACAGCAAATGTACTTCAGGAAAGCTTACTGACCATGTCTTTATTCTAATGATTTTACTATTGCTTGGTATGTGTTCCTTCTTCATTGGTACTCTATGCTTGATTAATTGTTTCACAATGCCACAAGCTTCTGGCATTTTCCCCACAAACGTAATGAATTATCATACCTTTATTAGTATAGTATCATGTTCTATTTTTTTCTGGAGTTAACGGATCCTGCATTCCCCTTCCTGGACCAACACTCGGGTATGGCCAGCACTGTTAGTGGTGAGCAAGAGATGCCCATCTTCCTTTTACAGGCCCTGCTGTAGATGCTGTAGGTAAATTTTGCGGCAATGTATCACTATTTGTACCTTATATGGAAATTATGTTGCTTAATGCTTGAAACTTCTGGGCCGTTTTTTTTCTTTTCTTTTTTTTTTTTTTCTTTTTTTTTTTTTTTTTTTTCTTTCTTTCTTTTAGTTGAAATGTCCTTTTGGTCAACATGCCCAGATGCAGGTAGGTCTATAGGCAGGTGAGAGGGGGCTTAAAAGAAACATGATGTACCCACAGTCTGTGCTTTACTAGTGATGCCTGAGGTTGGTAGCCTGGCCTTTTCAGGAGTTCGGAGTTAAGTAACTATGGCATCCAGGCTGCCTGCACACCTTTCCTTGTTTTTTGGTTGGATTTGCATTTCTGTGAAGTGTGTAAATCACACACTTCATCTCTGGAGAACTCCATTATCATCCAATGCATAGGTAGATATTAGTGGATCTTCAAATACTATATACAGCTTAAATACCATTTGGAACTATGATCACCTGTAGGAAGCTTTTCCTGATTGATTTTTAAGACAGATTTTTTTTTTCTGTAGTGCATTTCTGAGCTTATGATGAACTGAAGAGTACAAAGAGCTTATTTTATTGATTTGTTTTGTTTGCATTTTACTTAGGGGACATATTTTCCTTCATTTTTTTGGAGTACCTCTTCCAAAAAGGGGAAAAAGGGGAAACTTGTATGCCTGATCAGTGAATAGAAACAGGCAAAAAAAGCTGCAGTCTGCTGATTGTGGAAACAAACATCAGGAAGGAGTCAATAGGTGACAATGACGGAAAACTTTCTTTGGAGAAACACTGATTTGTCAAATGCACTTAAACGAGTGCTTTTGAAGGGGGGCAGGTGGAAAACTGCTGGAAACTTTAGGTGAGAGCAAACAAATTTTCTTTCCTGGAAAAAGCTCAGCTGTTGTGGAAAATCTAGAGTTTTTGTTTGTTTTTTTTTTTTTCTTCCATTATCTTTTGTTCCGCCTGAAAGAGCTGCTATGAATTTTATTTAATCTTTGTGGAGATAGTTCAGACTCAAGATTCCCATAAAGTTCATCAAGTATAAACCAATCAAGTATAAACCATTCTCCTGGTATCTGCCAAGTACTTTGACATAAGCTGTGCTTTAAACTAGAAAATTAGGAGGAACATAATGTTGTTTGCAGTGTTGATAGAAACCTTAGCCATACATAGTTGTGGAGAAAAGTTGAAGGGATCTTGGCTAAATGTGTTTTGCCTGCTGAATGCTTGGTTAATTCCTAGTTGAAAGCAGTTGCAGGAGTAGTTTGTTTCTATAATTGTGCCAAAAACACCCAGAGCAAAGGACAGGTATTGCTGCTTTCCGACTGCGTCTGCAAACCGCGGCCAGGACCAGAACCCAGCAGAAATTGCATAACCAGCTTCATCTGCGCACAACAAACCCTTTCCCAAAGGTTTCTTAGTCTGCAATTCCAACTCTGGCTTTGGCAGCGCGCTCAGGACTTCTTTGCCGCATCTGTGCGGACACCTGGGATGCGTGTCTGCAGCTGGGTTGTGTGTTCGTTTCGAAGATTGAGAAACTTCCGAAATTTTGAAATATTTTTACCGTTTTATTCTGGTTTTCTGAAAACAAAAACCTCCCATGCAAATAAAAATTGAAAGGCGGGGGGTGTGGAGAAAGCAAACAAAACAGTAAATAACTCAAGCAGACGCCGCAGGAGCACCCGTGGGGCCGTGGCGGAGGGCAGGGGCCGGCTGGCGGAGCAGCCCCGGCCCGGCCCGGCCCGGCCCGCTCCGTTCGGCCAGCGCCCTTTCGCCCCGCTCGCCGCGGGCAGCGCCGGAGGCGAGGTCCGGGGCAGGGCACGGCCCTCAGGCGAGGTCCGGGGCACGGCACGGCCCTCCCGCCGCCCTCCCGGGCCGAGGCCGGGCCGTACCACGAGCGCTCGGCCGGGCGGGGCGGGGCGGGCGCGGGG
>VZUI01043948.1:0-24419 GCA_013401135.1 Cettia cetti
GTTTACAAACTGTGTTTTCTGTTTACAAATTGTTTTTCTGGTAGTTGGGTTTTTTCTAACAGTTCTAAGGGTTAAATGGTTTCTTGTCTTTAGTGTTAAGTTGTAATTTGTAACTGTAAGTAGTTAACCTATGGCATGTTAGCCTGAAAGATTGTGATCTCGCCTAACAGCTCCTGGAAGTAAGTACTCCAACTCCAGTTGTACATGGGATACATTGCTAACTAAAAGAGCTAAGTTTATCAAATTGGGTAAAAAACCTCATTCAAATTAGACCCATGGTGTCTTCTGTCACCCTGTCTGCAAAGGGCCCTTGCAGGTAGGATAACAGAGAACACTTTGCTTTTTTTAATAAAAAGGAAAGGAGGAATTGTCACAGTACAGCCAGTCTGTAACTGGACAAGATAAATCTGACCATAATATCCCCAATTCAGCTAACATGGCTCATTCTAGAAAAGAGGTAGAACAAGCCCCTGGATGAACAATGAACTCAGAGACCTCAGACAATCTTGTTCAAGCTTAGATGCAGACACACCACCAGCCAGCGATCTGGGAGGAGAGAGATCCCAACCAATCAGCTATCTAAACCCAGGAGAAACAAACTCCCTATAAAAACAGCAACCATATGCTGTTTGTTGATGTGTCATCTCTCTCTTTGACTAACGGCCCACACACAATGTAATACCACTGATCTGTTCTTACACCACTGTTTCATTATCAGGCAGTCCTGCTTGAGCCTGCTCCATCCAGGACGTTAAGACAGCACGAGAGTTTCTCTCTCTTGTCCTCCCTCCCTCCTTTCCTGATTCAAATAAATCCACTTTCATGTTCTTTCAGGTTTTGGCTACTGTCTTTGAAGTCCCCTTCTTTCTCTTTCTCCCTCCCCTCTCCCTCCTCCTGAGCCCTCCTGACAGGAAGAAAAGAAGAAAGGGCTTTTACAATAAACAGCAAGAGAATTTTGTGGAACTAATCAGCATCTGCAGGCCAAGATTAACAAAAAGTGCAAACAAGGCTATGTGATAACTCCACACTCTGACCTAATCTTAATGAAATCTACCAGATCTATTTATATAAATAAAAATGAATTTTCTTGCTTTCAACACAGTGCAATTTGCGCATGCAGATTACAAGTGACACACACAATTGTTTTCCCTGCAGAAGTTCCCCAGCTTTAAAGAGCTTACTGACAGCTCCCTGCAAAGTGAAGACATGCAACTGACAGAGCTGTCTCAACTTTATTCAGCTCCAGCAGGAGGGCTCCCTTGCTTTTCTTTTAAAAATCCATTCCATTTAATTCCTTGCTTCCCTGAGGACATCGGGCAAGACTAAATGCTGAGAGGAGGAGGGATCTATGTAAGCTGGCCTGATGGCATGCAGTGGAATAAGGACAGAGAGGGATAATATTTTCTGAAGAGATGTGGGATTTCCCACTTGGAAGTGTGACTTGACCTCACAGTTTTTTGCATATTACCAACAATGGCTGAGCACTGTGCAATTAGAAATGTATATTTAACTTTAAAACACATAAATGGGACAATCTAGCAAAGTTTTGACACTCCAGCCACACATGAGGCAGAAAGACCACAAGGGAGGAGCTGGTATCTGAATCAGGAGACATCACCTAAAGGGAAGATTCAGTTACCTTGTGCACAAAAGGTGACATCTCATGTTCTGGGAAACTTGCACATTGTAAGTGTCCATCTACCCAAACTAATATATGACAAGGTGAATAGAGAACAAGGTTTTCAAACTGATGCAAGGAGGTCTCTGAAGACCAGCACTTACATGTAACTGCACAGTTCTTTACATCACTCTTCCCCAGAGGCACTCCACAAGCATATGAAAGTCAGACTTCTCTGGTTACTTTATCTCCATTCCACACTTTTGTTACAACTTCAACTGTAGTACTCTTATCAGAGTCTGGGAACAGTGCTTAAAAGAGTTCTTTAAGTCCTACAGAGGAAAAAAAAGGCCCTCATCATTTTCTCAGGCATATCACAACTGACAGGTACCAGTAAATTAAGTAGGAAGGACACTGAGTAGTAAATAAGATGGTTGCAACCTTTCCCAGCAGTTGCTTTTGACTGCTGACACCTTAATATCTTATGAACTACTGAATGGAGGTCAAGGTGAAGGAATGGTGCTAAGAATTCCATAGAAGGCAATGATTTCACTGAAGACATTTTAGCATCTTGCCTGCTCTTCTGCCTGCTCATACGTGGCAGACTTCTCCTAATTTGGTTTGACAATAAACTTTGAGAACTGTCAAGTGCTGAGATATCTCAGTGTAGCTGCATTCATGTCTGCTTATTGTGACCTGTCAGATAACTTTCCATCCCACAGGTTAAGAAGAAAACCTAGTTTTCTACTTGGTATTGCCCTTGCATCATTCATGATGGGCTTTCATGGCAAATTAAATTTTGAAGAGTTACAAGTCATTTACAACTGCATTTGCCCACCTTTCATAGACAGCTACTGCTTATTGCTGTGGGCTATCCACCTGTTTCTCTAGGGATCTGCCTGCCATATATATTCCCCCATCCACATCTGCAATATTTATGCTTATTTTTGTACATTTCTTTATCTATTTCTATTCCCTCTGTCTTTTCTCATGTGCTTGTGTTTACGTAAGGAAAGAGCAGTATGTCACTATCTGTCTTCATGCATCAGCAAACCAAGTCAGTTCCTCCAAGTCAGAGAAGATAAAGATGAAGAACACAAGAAGTCTCAGAAATCATAGGTACACATACAACATATTCAAACACTCATTACAGAGACCAACTCTCTGGGGAACCAGGTGTCTAAGTGGCTTTTTGCTCTCATGAAAACCTGTTTCAGGGTCTCTGACTCTTCCTCTGGAGACACCAGGGGCCTGAAAGCCTCTCTCAGTGAAGAAAAATTTAAGCATCCACCTGCCTGCCTGCTCCATGGGAAGGTAGAAGCAAAAGAGCCAATTGGACAGGACTACCCAGCACAGCAAGGTACTGAGGAGACACTTGGGTTCAGGCCTTTTGTGAGAAATATTTCATGTATCTTTTGCCTGTGGGAATTACAAAGCAAGCAAAGAGCTGATTTTGGTACTGATGTCATCTGCCCCTTAAAATCCAAGGACTTCAAGTCAACAGAAGGAACAAAAAGAAAACAAGCCACTGGCAAGGACTAAACTGGTCACTAAAAACATGAAGAAGCTATCATTTCACCAGCTCTGATTTCATGTTTATTGGTTGTGATGGCTTTAATCATATGCTGGCTGTTTACACACATAATGGAGGTATTATTTCTGCCTGGAGGTGGATAGTACAAAATCAAGAGAAAGGAGAAAATCAGAGCTCTCTAATCAAATATATCCCATAGCAGAAGGTGACATTTATGAGGGGAATTAGGAAAGATAAGGGCGTGGTCCTTTGAAAGAGAGGAGAGAAGATAAATTGCAAATGTTTTATTGACCTCCTTGAATGAAAGCAGAGAACGAGGCAAATAAGTGGGTAGCAGAAGAAAAGGGAGGATGGATGATATTTCACTCTGGTTTTTGGTTGCATCCCCAGGCAGTTTATATGAAGCTGTTTAGACCTACAGATGGCAACTTCTACACATTTTTTTCTTTGGACACTGTGGTTTTCAAGCAATGGACATCTGATCCCTAACAAATATAGTTAATGTCTCTGGTACAGGGGATGCAAGAGTTGCTTATACACCTAAAAATAGGCCAGACATCACAGATTACAGATTGAGAGCTGCTGCACAAATGCATACTTATATGTAATATTCACCATCACTACTTTGTAGAAATAAATGAATGTTAAGCCTCCTTCCTGACATCTCTACAGAGTAAAAAGAAATAATTTAATTCTTGCTTTCAAGTTTTCAAGAAATGGAAGGTAGATTTAGAAGAGTAGGCAGCTATTTCAGTACAAACCCAGAAGAAATCTGTTGCAGGAAAATTGCAACTTACTGCCTAGGGCACAAGAATCTGACACGTCAGTCTCCAGAAATGAAAACACGCTCCTGACATTCAAGCTTTTCCTGAAACATACATAGTGAGATTTTATCTAGTATTAATGACTTCTTTTTTTCTTTTTAAGCTTAATGTGTAACAGAAACAATCACTTGCCTTGTAAAGAGAATTTGTACTAATTCACTATCAAATTATTTCTCACTAATTCAGTATCACGGATGTTGGTTTGTATCAGTTGCCACTAAGTGGGACAAAAATATATAACATCAATGCAAAATGAGTGATTTACTATTCCAAATAGCACTTACAGACAATTTCTACACAGTATTGGCTGTCTTTTCACTTAACAATCAGTGTATAATTCAAGGCTTTCAAAATATGCCTGCACACCAACAGATTAATGGAACCATTAAGTGGGACAGAAAAGCACAACTACCTCCCTTTTTTTTTCACTGAAGACTAGAAAAATATAACTGCAATTTGGTTTATTTAAGGACAATTTCCAACAGCTAAAGGTTACTGTAAAATTGAGTAAGGTGCAAAGGTCAGAAACAAAAGGTTACAGTGAATGCAGTGACATCAGACTGGGGATCTGTTACTAGTGGGGGTTCCACAGGGCTCCATTCTCAGCCCTGCACTCTTCAACATCTTCATTAATGACTTAGATGCAGGACTGAAAGGGATACAGAGCAAGTCCATAGATGATACAAAACGGGAAGAGCTGTTGCCTCCATCGAAGGCAGGAAGGCCCTGCAGAGAGACCTTGATAAATCAGAGGGCTGAGGAATCACCAGCTGTATGAAGTTCAACAACAGAAAATGCTGGATTTTGCTCCTGGGATGGGGCAACCTTGGATGTACAGACAGACTGGGAAATAAGATGCTGCAGAGCAGTGCCACGGAAAGGGACCCGAGGGTCATGGTCAATGTCAAGCTGAACATGAGTCAGCAGTGCTCTGGCACCAGGAGGGCCAACCCTGCCCTGGGGACATCAGGCCCAGCATGGCCAGCCAGGCAGGGGAGGGGATCGTCCTGCTCTGCTCTGGGACAGCCTCACCTCCAGTGCTGGGGGAAGTTTTGGGCACCACATGAAAGATATTAAACTATCAGAGACCACCCAAAATAGTGTCACAAAGATGGTGAGGGACCTTGAGGAGAAGCCATGTGAGGACTGGCTGAGGTCAGTTGGTCTGTTCAGCCTGGAGGAGACTGAGAGGAGACCTCACTGCAGTCTGCAACTTCCTCACAAGGGGAAGAGGAGGGACAGATACTGATCTCTTCTCTGTGGTGACCAGTGACAGAACCTGGGGGGCTGGCCTGAAGTTGTCTCAGGGGAGGTTTAGGTTGGATATCAGGAAAAGTTCTTCACCAGAGGGTGGTTGGGCACTGGAAGAGACTCTGCAGGGAAGTGGTCACAGCATTGAACCTGACAAAGTTTAAAAAGCATTTGGACAATATTCACAGGGCGTGACTCTTGGGAATGGGTCTGTCCAGGGCCAGGAGTTGGACTCTGTGATCCTTGTGGGTCCCTTCCAACTCAGCATATTCTGTGATTCTGGGAAGGTTGCTGATGTTTTGTCTTCTATTCAAAACTCACATTAAATGAAAGGCATTGGAAAACTTCTTTCTGCCTCTCATCTCTTCATCATTTAACTGAAGTTCATGATAATTGTTTATATTCTGGATGTGTCAAGAATTTCTTGTAAAAGTTCAAAGTGGGGAAAATCCATGTTTTTCTTTAGGGGGAAAACAAGTCAAAGACCAAAGTATTTTGGCACAAAACCAAAAAATATGTACAATTTTTGCCAAGTCATCTGGGTGTTGGTTTAAATCCCTGATGTCTCCAGCTTTGATGCAGGAAGTTCACTGCTTGAGCCACACCTCTTACCTAGTGTCTGTGGTCATGGAAGTGTGGGAGCAAGCTTCTTTTGTGAATTATATAGTGACAAAAGGAAACCAACAACAGCATGAAATATCACATAAGGCTACTCAAGCCAAATACAAGAAAAGCTGCGTTTAAAGGTATTTCATACACACTCCTGTCATACTCCCAGAAGCAGATGTGGGTATTCTTAAAATATTTCCCATATTTCTGCTGAAAAAACCTCAAACATTTTGCTATACAATTTCTGACCACTGGTTTCAGCCATTGAGATGCGTCATCTACCTTATACACAGGTATCTATTGATATTTAAATTGATATAAGGACCATTTGAAATGCTAATGAGCTGGGATACATGTAACAGTCTTCTCTTTATTTATGTGGCGACCTAGCTTTATGGGTATCACATTCTTCTACTGGGTTTTTTTAAGTGGGAAGGGAATAAATTTTGCTTTAACACTGTCCTCAACCACAGATATTTTTATAAATCTTTTTTTGTGTAACACGTGCTCTTAAAATTTTCAATGTGGGCTCACAAAAGTATGTTAATGAAGTTTTATGTTCTAATGAATGTGTTTCTAATAAACATTTCATGAAATCACATACGCAGCCTACAGCATAAAGCTCTGTAATTATCTGACAGCTAATTTTTGGATTTTTTTGTGTATTCCTTCTTGCTAAAGCCACAATTGCTTGTTATCACTGCTATGCTGTTTGCTTTGTTCAGTGAGCTTTTCAAGCTGGATGGCATCGACATGGTGATAGTAGAAGATGCATCATAATGAAAAACTCCATTTCTTCACTCCTAAATGTCTCTTGAGTGCTCCCCTGAGGATATGAGACCAACAAGTACCAATGAGAAAATGATTGCGTGTCTCAGAGCATGGTGGAGGTCAACAGAGGGGTCACAGAATCAGAAGCTCCATGCACTGGTACCATTCATGTGCCATGGTGATTATTAATAGTCCCTATGTATTAAGGACTAATACAGACTTGGTGTTGGCTTGTGACTAAAAGAACAGCTGGCTGCAAGGAAGCCAAGCTCCCTCTCCAACAGCAATACAGACTGTTGCTGTCTATTCTCATATTTTGTGACTACAGAAGCCCATAATATCAGTGACAAACTCAATAAGCTATTTCAGATCCCATCAGGCAGCTTTGCTGTTTCCAAATTTCCAGGGGATATCTTCCAAGTTCACCAACCCTCTCCTCTTTTAATGCAGAGTGGGAGGGATGAAGACCTTTTGAATAAATCATATTTGAAGTTTCTAGGCCAGCCAAACCATTCATGTTGCATGTCAGAGGAGCAAGAATTACTTAAAATTGTTCCAAATATGATTGACACCAAAAATTTCAAGCTCCCTATTTCACAAGCTGTTTCTCTGCTTTTCTTGCAGTATACCCACAAATAAAATACCCCCTTCTGGAGACTATACACATGACAAACTTTTCAGAATATGAAGTGAGACAAACTGTAAATTCTCAGAAATTCTGTCAGTGAGTGCTTTGGAGGTACCTTCATATATTATCTAATTATTGAACTTCTACTTTTAAATTAAACTGGCTCAGAATAAATAAATTCTTGCTACAATCTTAATTATGCAGAGGTTACTTCTTCTCACTAATCAAAATCTTGACTGAAGCCCAAGTATTCACAATAGGTCATCCTGATCTGAATCAGTGAGTTGTCACAGATGGGATGCTAAATTGTCCTTCCTTCATTACATTTAATGAAAATGTGTGTGCCGAGGAAATTGCTTTGAATAGAGGTGAACAATTAAGAGAACCAGATGCATATAGGCAAGGGGGGAGGGAAAAGTGTTCCTGATGGAGGTGTTGGATATGTTTAGACAAGTTTCTCATTTCAAAACAAAATTCCTGTTGCTTTGTTTTCTAGATTGTAACCCCAGAGCAGAAGCAACTCTGTTGGGACATGAACCTTCAGGGAGCGAAGGATAAGAAAGACATTCCCAAGGGAAAAGTAGGGGTAGGAGCAGGGAGAAGGAATTGTAACTGTGAAACAAAGAATAAGAGGAGAGGGGCCAGCAAACTCTTGAGGAGGGAAGAGGAGTGGAAAGAACGCTGAAGGGTCACAGAATGATTGTAGTTTCAGCTGCCAAATTGGGAATTTTCTATTTTTTTTCCTTATGAATGCAAAATGCACATAGTCTGACTGTGTAACCTCGAATCCCTTCCCCAGTGACTGTTGAACCTGCTGCCTGGTTTCAATCTAACTTAATAAAAATGAAAAAAGACATAGGAGATAATTAAGTTCTTAATTTTTAATGCAAATTGCTGCCTAGGAAGAAGAGACTTTGAGAGCTATAAATGCAAGAAAAACTGAAAGAGAAGTCAACATTTTACTGGAGAGTAGAGAATCCATGCAGAATCCATCGTGGATCAATTGCCCAAACACAGGCAATACTTCAATCAGAAGGTATGTTCCCCTGGAAATTGCAGCTGAGCACAATACACAAATTCAAATACCTTATTCTGGTATTCATTTCTTTGTTGTCATCAATGAAAAGTCAAGTAGCCTCCCTGGGTTTTTGAAATTATGTTGATAGAAGGATCAAGATTTTCAGTGTTGTGGGCTCTGCAATTAGTGTGTAGCCCAGGAATTCTTCCTTTCCTAATTCCTAGAAATAACCTTTTGGATGTGATTACTACTGACAATGTACAAAGAACTTCCACATACCTGTGTTTAGGACTGCCATAGCATATATCTACTAAAAAATGCAAAGCTGTAGAGACAGTAAAATAAACTCTGAAGTTGCTGACACTTAAATGGCTAGATATAAAGGAATATATAGCTTAATATAAGACCAAGGTCAGGTATTTCTCTTCATACCTGTACAGATACACTCCTGGTTAATTCCAGTTAAGTTAATCACAAATATTTACAATAAAGCTTGCAATTTTCTGCCAACTGGTACCTGATCATAACAGACACAAACCTTGCACTAATTTGGTTTACCTTGCTAGAAGAGATTTAAGCACTCTGAATGAGAGTCTCAGGTAGTGGGAAACACTGTTTCTGTGCTGATTTTCATAAATGATGCCAATTAACATTAGCAGAGAAAGTACATTCTTTTGTTTATTCACTATGTCTCTCATTATCCCTCATCACAGCTCCTAATATGGATACAGCCTAATGAAAAATACTGAGTTCATATAAAACAACAAGAAGAAACCCACATGCTCACCAACTGCCCTTTATCCAGTTTTAATTTTCATAATGGAAATAAAATATAAAACCTCGAAATGGGTCAGAGCTTTCTGCAAAGAAAAGACTGCTACAAGCACATTGTACAATTGCTAGATAATTCATATAAACTTTCAAGGCTGCAGAAGTATATTGGTCCTTTAGCTCCAAAATACACAGTTCATCATTCTCTCCTTCCTCGATTTACAATGCCCGGAATCCAATTTTTTTCACTCTCCAGGTTTCAAAATATGCTTGCAATTACTATTCAAGCCCCTTTTCTATTTCTAGAATATTGTGTCTGGGGTTTCAAAGACATAAGGGAGTTAGATGCATGACTCTCTGGGGCTGCTTTGAAACTTCAGCTGATGGCACTCAGAGATTATTTATTAGGCAGTGTGTATATACATCCCATATAGGCTCATAAACCATGTTGCAGAACACAAACTTTCATACATGAACTCCCCCTAGATTATATCTTCTATGCATTTCATAATTCAAATGGATTGTATTGATCACTCTGAGTCTAATAGATATAATATTGTGCTGCTTCACCACATAATACTGGTACAGGATTTTACCATCCTCTGACATAACCAAAGTAATCCTCTGATTATAGTCCATTCAGAGTCCTTTCCAACATGTTTGAGAAAAACCTGCAATTGAAGTCCAGTGGTGTACTTCTTTCAGAACCAAACAAAGAACAGAAGAAAATTTATAAAAGAAAAATAAATTAAGAAACTGTGATGGTAAATGATGGAGGGTTATGTAGCGATGGGGTATATGGTGGCAGACTGCAAACTGTTCATCTTCAGCCATTCTGACTTTTTTGAGCAGTAGAACCTCTGTAAAGAAAGCAAGATCATGGTTTTGTGATCACTAGCTGGACTGTAGCAAAATGGATAACAGCCATAACTCTTCTAGTGAAGCTTTTTGTTTAGGAATAATGCAAATTATCCTCATTACAATCAGATGGGATGGTTGTTAATATCTTTGCATAATTAGAAGCTATTTCCCTTAAATACAGTTTATGCATGAACTTTCCAAGGAGATTTATCTACTGGGGTAACACTGAGTCATTTTCATGTGGAGGGACATGCTGAAGGTTACACAATTCAACATTTTAATTTAGTTTTAAAGATGAACCACCTCACGCCCTATGGATGGTAAGAATTTTGGTCCCAATCCAGGCATGTGCTAAGGGCACTTTGCTAAATTCAAGTGCATGAGTGGTCCCAAGGGCAAACATGCCAAAATGAATTTCGAAGCCATAAATGATCAGCACCCTGCAGGAATTATGCCCCTTCACTGATATATCGAAGTGCTTCCCATGCAATTGAGTTTGCATAACAAGGTGTCAGATGGAACCATTTTCTTGCTTCCAAGATAAGCCCCCCTTTGCCTCCAGAGTAAAGCACTTCTAGGATTAATTATGAAGCATAAAAATTTATTGGTGAGAGAGAATCTTAAGAGATTTGATCCAACCTCAATTAAAATATTCTTGTGCCATGTATCGTGTCCACTTTAGTCCCAGCAAAGTCAGTGACCATAAAATATTTTCAAGGATCTGTCTATAACTTACTTCCCCTATTCTGCGTTCAAGCAAGACCTAGGATCTGAACTCCAATTCTCTGCCTCTCTTAGCTACTAATTTTTGTGCTGAAGAGCACAACTCTGCCTGGGGTCTCTGAAATGCCAAGACTAAAGAGAAGGTCTGCACCCAAGTAGTTGTGTCAACTTCAGTGGGGATTCTAAACATGACTAGAGGTTAGAAATGTTCTGGTCTGAAATGGGTGATGTGGGTCAGTATGAAACAACAAATCTCTTAGCATAGGCTAGATGCAAAGAAAAGCTTTTCAGGACAATGCATGCTCTGAGTAGAAAGCCCATCAAGTGACAACAGAGAAGCCAATTGCCCCCACTGCTGGTCTTGAATTCTGAAATCATCATTGCTCAATCATACTACTCTCTCATATTGTGAGACCCTTCACAGCCAGAGCTAACAAGATCAGTGTGATTTTATTTGGTTTGGTATTTGTATTCTTTGTTGTTGTTTTTTCTTTCCCATATAAATGGCTTCAGCATATCAGACTGTAGTTATTGTTTATCATTGCAGCCTGTCCCTAAGTATTTTAAGGACAAAAGAATGTCTACCATAAGGCAGGAAGACAAAGCAAAATGGTGTTCTTTAAAATTAGAAAAAAGGCTTGAAATAGGGCATGAGATCTCCTGGACCCTGCAATGAAATGAGTTTTTGGTAAGGGTGGTGAACACAAGGTATGGAAGTAAAGGAGGGACAGTCTGCCTTCATCCCACATGGTGCCTTGGGTTGGGGGACGAGCTGCTGCAGACAAGCATCAAATGCTGTTTTAAATATGACAACTCACCATTTCTGGGAAATAAAATGTCCCAACTTGAGCTCCAGAAAAAAAAATTCCCTTTGTAATGGACGAAGAACAGTCAAAGAAGTTGAAAAAGATAAAAACAATAGGGAAATCACAGCAATTAAGGTTATACTGTTTCAGGACTGTGGGGATATTCATTCAGGGAAAATTAGCTGAAAGAGTGTGGGTGACTGCTGTGAGATCCTGAACATAGTACCTGCCTCTGGAACAACTGGCTGCAGACCTGTGAGCAGCTTTTATGACAGGGTTTTCCCAGTCATCTTGTTGATCTCACTGATGCTTTTAGATTTGGGAGCATAGTGGCAAGTAGAATATGTGCTGCTTTCATTTAAAGGAACAGGAAGTTTTGCCACTGCCTATTGCTGTTCAGGGGAAGTAGACTTTGTCACTCCCAATTTCTCCACAAGGGTTTTGGTAGGAGAACTGTGATGTAAGGATTTCTGCCACAGGGAACATGCCATGTCCTATCCCTTCCTCTGCCAGGATGCTGGTTGGGATGAGAGATTTCTTGGGAGCAAGAGCCTCCAAAGATATGACAAGACCACTGAAAGTGCTAGGAGGTCCTGCCTTTCCTTTAAGCTCTTGAAGGTACAAAGAAGGCCTCCAGAGGTAAGAAAGGAAAGGCTCCCTCTCACAAAGTTCACAAAGTATGGTTTTCCCAGTGGCCCTACAGGGAAGTTTGAACCTCTGAGCTGGAGCTTTAATTGCCACAGCTAAGATTGGGTAACATAAAGAAAGAAGTGACATTGTATATTAAAACCTGTCTTTTCATATCTTTTTGGACATAATGTGACTTGACATCATATCCTCATCCAACAGAGCATCCAGAGACAGCAATGGAAATATCTTGTGCAAGCACTTGGAGATGCTGAAACCCCTAAGTACATCAGGGACTCAGCAAGCCAAGGGACAGCTCAAGCTCCCAGCACAAATGTTGCTCACAGCTGAAGTGAGATGAAGAGACTGCCTTCTGGGGATGTCATTCAGGGTCGTGAGGTGGAACTCAGACAGAAATCAAAAGGCCTTTGAAAAGCTTCCTGCTGTGACCAAAAGGACAGAGTTCAAATCCTGTAGGTGCCAGCCATGGCCTTATGGGACATGAGAAATTAGGGGTGCTGGCAGCTGCTGAGGTACCTGTGGTATGGCAGGAGCTGGGATTGGGGCCAGAAAACATGATCAGGATTTGTGTCACTGCTTCAAAACCTGCCACCCTCTCTCCAGTCTGCCGGATTCCGGTGGATCATCAGGTAGCTGTGACACCCAGTGCACAGTTATAGCTTACATCTGTCTGCAAAAAAAGACCACTGTGTAACGGGTATTGAAGGGAAAAACTACACCCTTCATGTTGTTTAAAGTAGCTTGGTACTGTAGCAGTCTGTTGTTTTACATAAAGACATGTAATTAACTGCCAGTCAACTATATATTCAGGATCAATACCAGCAATACAATGGGTAAATAAGATCAGACACCTAAAACGTATTACTGTGCAAACCTGATTTTGCAGCATCTTTTTATAACTAGCCCAAATTTTCAAATTACACATCCACCAGTGGGATCCCTCATCACACAAAAGACATGCAAGTTTTCCTTTTCCTTTGGGGACTACAAATGCTTAAGTGTTTTGGTGTACTCTTATCCCTCCCTGCAACCCGTTAATACTGATGCAAAAGCCCCCCTATGCACCCCTATGTACCAGGCTGCTCCAGGAGTGCTGTGAGGATGCAGCTCTCCCCGGCACGGGATGAGGTCACAATCCCACAGGGACAACTCCTCACACAGTCAGTCCAGGGGTTTTTTTCCATCAACTGTGCCTTGTACTAGCTATTTTCGTACAGTGAATATGCAAAGTGATGAAATGTGTTTTGTTTGCTGACTTGTTCCTTTTAATTAGTCAACAAATGTTTGCACTTAGTTGTTTTGCAGATTCAATTGTAAAAGTTTATAGGGAAAAGCTCACTTGGCTAAGTCATGTTTGTGGTCTCTCCTGATCTCTGGCTAAGAGTGCAGTGTGTGTGTGAGGAGAAGAAATCATGTGGGAGAAAAAGAGCTTGTTTCTTTTAACATAGAGAGGATATTCTCTAAATCATAGTTTTATTTTCAGTGTCTAGAAGCTAAGATGCTTCTTTCCATTGCAGGTCTTCCATATGAATGTAAATACTTAATTCCTCAAAAACTCAGTACCTGTTTTTTAAAATGTGACTTAATAAAAAGATATTTTCCTTCAAGTGGGTTGTTTAATCTTTAGTGAGAAATTGAATGGATGTAGTATAAAATATAGTAGGGTAATGATTTTAAAATAACCCCATCAAACCAGTTATTGCCCTGAGGTGTTACAAATAAATGAACATGAACTGTCTGTTTAGTGATCATATTTACTCTCTTCTTACTGTAACTGCTAAAGGTTCCTGTGTCTCTGTGGGCCTCTAGTAACCTTCTTTGCCCCCTGACTCAAGAAAGACAATATATGAGTGTCTTGGTTTAGGACAAATTTGGGAGGAAACCTCCAAAGGGGGTTCCTCTGGAAAGCAAACCCAAATGGCCCCTAGCTCCAGCCAGTCCAGGAAAAACTTCCTCAGAGAAAAGTGGAAAAAAACTATTTATTTAACAAACAAAATACCTACAAGCACTAAGAATGAATAATATGAAGCAATAAAACGAACAATGAAATAATAAAAATCTCTCGCCGCTCCAAAGAGAGATGTCAAACTGAGACAGTTCTTGTTGTGGGTGCAGCTCAGCTCACTCAGCCTTTTGTCAGTCCCAGTCCCTCCGGAGGTCCGGGCCCGGTGGGCCACAGGTGCGAGCCCTTGGTGCTCCTCTGGGTTTTTTCAGTCCAGAGTAAATTTAAACAGTCCCAAGGAAAAAAAAAAAAAAAAAAAAGGAGGAAAAAACAGTCCAGGGAACTTCTCTGCCTCAGCTAGCTAAAACTACACTAAAAGCAAAAAAAGATCTCTGTCCCACCACTGTCCGTGCCTCTGACAAACAGAAGTCTGGAGAAGAGAATGTGTGGGATCAGGCCGTTTCTCAAAACAAACTCCGCGCTTCTTCTTTCCCTGGTTCATTCTCAGAATCAGCTTAAAGATACAGAACTCAATATACAGCACAAACAGAATGGATGATTGGGGATACAACATCATAAAATCACCCTAGGACAATGATTGCTTACTCAAACAGCCCAAAGCAGGGAAGTTTTATGAACAGGAGGAAAAGGGCAGTAGGGGGTACATGACAGACTTCAGGTGAAATGTGCTATTCCTCCCATTTCCGGGGCATGCTCCACTAGCAAGTCCCACACCAGAGCCTGGTTTCACACACTCATGTAATGCTGGACAAAGTGAGAACAAGCACTGTTAGAAATACCACATCTCCTGAGCCTTCAGGCCAAAACGATCAGCTACCTTTTAGCTATTCAAGGGGATAGTTACAGATGCAGCTCATGGAATGGTTCTGCTGCTTATAGTGCTGCTCTGTGCGCAGGGACTGGGGCATGTGTTGAATAGGCTTGCAGTAGGCATCTCTGAAAGCCAAGATGCAATCACTTTGTGAAATTAATGCTCATTTCCTCCACTGTTAAAGACAATATATACGATCACTGCCACCAAGTGATTATATTTAAAGTCAAAGGATGCAGAGGGAATGCCAATTCTTTTGGTCTGTATTCAGTCACAGCTGTGAGGGATTAAGGGTTGTTTAAAAATCTCTTAAATGCCTGCCAAAAGTTGCCAATCACTAGAACCAATAGGTGCTTATCATTCTATGCATTGTTCAAAATATTAGAAATTACACAGTCACAAATGACCACATTCTTCACACAAAAGAAGTGTGTGGGAAGTCCAGCAGAAAGGATTTGAGGTCCTTCCATCCACTTTTACTATGTTCGTTTCTGGAAGCCTTTTCATCTGCATCTTCAAGCATCTGCACAAAAGCAAGTATTAACCCAAATCATTCCGTGGCCAGACCCAGCAAGCCTGTCGAGCCTGAGAATTTAACCTGGAGAAATCTACAGAGAAAGTGAAGAGTAGAAACTTGTGTTCCTTTCCCTTCACCTCTTTATATATGTATATGCATCTGTGTCTATGCCTGCAGCACTTCAGAACCCTTTTTCCAAAATGTGCAGTTTTCAAGCAGACCATCAATTCTCTTTGCAAAATTTGCAAAAATTTAAGTTTCTTCTTTTCAGCAAAATGAGGGGAAAATTGGAAGTTTTGCAAAGTAAAGGTACACAGCACCAGAGTAACTGGCGGTGCTGGGTAGAAATTGCAGGGTTCATGTTCCTTCAGGTTTTGAAGGAGTTCCGATTTTACCTCTCTCTTTTCACTTGATTAGCCTTCTCCATGACAAGCTGGATTTTCAGGTGAAGATGATTTTTCATTTCATTTCATTGTTGGCCAACAGGTGTATTTTTGTGAGAACATTTGAGGAAAACCTGTTCAATCTTCTCAGCTCCAGGAGAAGATCTGTATTTACTCATCTCATTGGGTTTTGGCCACTTCCTGCAGCAGACTGAAAAGATCTCCCCTCAGCACGAAAAGAAAATCATCAAAGGTTCTTTCCTTCCTTACACATAGATAATTAAAAAGCTCCTAAATCTGCAGCTCGGGGTGTCTGTTGTGAGGTTGCATAAGGCGCACATCCATGTTCAGCCTGCAGGGAGTGGGCTAGATAAGGAAGTCTGAAATACTTAAATGTCGCTCACAGTCAATCAGCATCAACCAGGAATTTCGGCAGACCTAATCGACCTTTTGTGACACCACAATGAATATACACTCTGCCCAAAATAGCTGCCTCTGGGACAATTTGCATGAGAGATATGCATGCATTCACATCAAACTGAGCAGCTTCAGATGGAGAAGCTTAAAAGCTCAAGTGTTGAAACTTTTAATAACTCATTTCAGCTCCCTGCCCCCAACTTTTCCATTAATATTCCCACATTCTCTCCCCTTTAAATAGGAACGTTAAGTGCAAATAAATAAAACATTAGGCTGATAAAATTACTTATATTTTGGCAGCAGCTGGAGGCCCTGATAAATACTTCGTGATTCTAGGTCCTGTATGAACAGGCAGCACAGAGACAGAGCTGTCTCCAGAGAGAAGGCTGAAGTTTCTGTCAAGGTACAAGCAGCCACTGGGGAGGGAGGTGAGGAAAGATAAAACAGAACAGGCAACTGTATTTTCTTCCATTAGTAAACATGGAAAACTTCAGGGGTTTTCACTTTATGTTCTTTATTTGTATAAGTAGACATAAGCTATCATTTATTGCACCATATATATTGTTATTGAGGGTTCTTTGAACATGCTGGGTGGTGTGAAAAATGACTTTTCAGAATTACAGTGTGAGTGCCAGAAGCTTAATACTACTTTGGACTCCTGTTTGCTCTTTGTCAACAGGGGAAGAAACTTCTAAGTGTAGCTGTTCAAAAAGGCTATTAACATGACTTCTGGAGTGTGTTTTTAATTATCTAAGCAGAATTTACATAAACAAGCTGGACATTCAGTGAAAGAATTGTCACAGTAACATGGGTCAGAACATCGCAGCAAAAGGCACAGTTGCAAGTGTTCCAGGGTGCTGGGAGATGGCAGTCAGTGCTGGTCACAGAACCTGACAAATTTTATGTGTAACCCCAGATTCTGTGGGAACACACATAGGGAAAAGGAAACATTTGAATTTTTATGCAACTTAATGCTTCTGGATGAAGAATTCCAGTCTTTGTGATCTCTCTTAACTGCCCAAGTTGCACAAGGAGCCTTCTGTCATATGCTCTCTGAGAAAAATATATAGGCTGGTTATTGGAGTAGAGGAGAAAGTATTTGTCCTTCTTCTTAAGAGAGACATTTCTACAGACAATCTAAATGAAGTAATATATTATAATCATTGATACTTAACTGTTGCTATTGCTATTATCCTGTATTAAGTTGCAAAGAAACTTGCATCAGTCTTTAGCCTCCTTTGTTAAATAAAAGAAATGTCTCTGATCTCTCTGTCAGTCCATTCATAGAAAAAAAAATACTCAGAGCTATTTTCTCTAAATGCATCTTATTTTGAAAAAGAGGTCTCAGCTATCTTTTGATCATTCAAGCTTCACCAAAATACATGCTTGGAAAGATCTTTTCACTGTTGCCTATGAGCAAATCTGCCATGTGAGCCCTGTGTGAAGAAGCACGCCCTTATCCATGCCCTCCAGGATAACAAAGGCTTCAGCTGGAGGTTTCATCTTCTAAAATTACTGTAAATCGAGTCATGAGACACAAATCAGTGAAAACCCAGGCTTTGTTAGCCATGCTGCTCATAGGGCCAACTTGATTTTTGATATGAGGATGAAAAAAAAGCTATTAAAAACCTAACTTTATACTCTGAAATTGGTTCTTTTCTGTGTTGCGTGAAAATT
The DNA here is from genome assembly GCA_013401135.1 of Cettia cetti. NCBI lineage: Eukaryota > Metazoa > Chordata > Aves > Passeriformes > Sylviidae > Cettia > Cettia cetti. The sequence continues at coordinate 17,831 of VZUI01043948.1, forward strand.
TGCATGTGGTTATGCTAATCTGGGCTTCCCAGTATGGGAACTGCATATTCTGCTTAATGGTAACCACACTTAAGAAGGAGACTCTGAATGTGGTCTCCCCAGGGCTGAACTCTTTTGAAAAACTGCACACATTTATTTTGGGAGCCTAATAAAGACTTAGAAGTCCAACTCCTGGCAGTTCTTTGTGAAGATCTTTGTCCTCCATGTGTCAGTTATAGCGGTACTTGGGGGCCCTGTGCCTGTGCTTTCAGGGTATTGTAGGTACACACTGCAGGTGGCTTTTCCTGCCTGGTCCCCTTGATGCAATTCCTCCTGAATGAATTTCAGGGTTTGGCTAGAAAAAAATACAAGTGCTGTAGAGCAATGTGTCTGCATCAGTGTAGAGTACTGCACTTCCTAAAAAGCAGCTTCTGCAGGGACCCTGCCTCCCTGCTCCTCAGCCTGGTAAATCCCACACAGCATGAATTTGCTCAGCTGTTCTGGTTGGATTTCACTTTTGCCTACAGCCACTTCTGGCCTCATCTCTCTGCATTAGCATGTTCCAAGCAATGAGTGACAGTTGGGTTACAGTACTGCAATAAAGGACCTCTTAGGGAAATTGGCCCCTCTTTCTCTCTGTTTCCTTCTGACCAGAGAGATACTCATTAGCTCAAGTGATACTATGAACTTTACCACTTTAATGTATTGCCTCCTCTTTAAGGTTGCAGTAAGAAAAAATGATGCTATCATTATAAGCCTATCTATTAAAAGAACCGTAGAAGAATTAAAAATCATCTCTATTCCTTTTCAGAGGAGTTAAATTGTGATTCTGAAATATCAGTAGAAAGCTGAGACATCACAGGCAGAGCATTAGAGTTCGCTGCTGATGTTTGAAACAACTGTTGAGAGCATAAAGCCTTTTCTCCTGAAAAGCTAATCCTCTGTCAAACTCAGTACATCAAACAACAGCATTATTTTGTGGGGGGTGTCAGAACAGCAGGGTGGATTCTAAAGTTGAAACCCTGTGACATGGCTTACAGCAGCGTTTTTGGGCTGGTTTGCAAGCCCTCTTCTTTAAGTAGTACAATGACAAGAAGCTGCAGCATCACCAGCTCTTGCGGTGTATTTGTGAATGTCACTCACAAAGTAAGGAGCAACGTGAACGTTCCATAAGTGAAACTTTCAGGCATGTAATGATGCTGTAGAGCAACATAAGGGTTTGTGCCACAGCAGCAAGGGTCATTTTACAGGTGTTGCACCCAGAAGTGCCAAGGAACTGCCACCCTGAAAAAGGAGCGCTCTGATTTTAAACTAGTACTGAGAAACTTGCTCAGCCTTGAAAGTCAGCTCCATCAGAGGAGAGAAACTTAGAGAGGGGACAGAAAACATTGAGTTATCTGCTACTTGTAATTCTCTTATAAATAATGAGGAACAGGGAGAGTGAAGTCCTGTCCTTGCAATAAATCTTAAATTATGGATAGGTTGAAAAAAATTAGAAAGTAATAAGGAAAAAGTAACATTTGTAAGCACAGTATATTAAAGAGAAAAAACTGAACGTAATGTAGAGGAAAGGACAAAACAATTTTGTAAACAAAGTAATTTTATGGAATCAAAATTAACTCCCATGTTTTTACCTGATGATTCTTCAAGTTCCTAATATGCCTTGGTCTTTCTTAGGCACCTGTTTTAAAAAGCCCCGCCTTAATGAAATACAAAATGAAACTGAAAAGCAACAAGTAAAGAAGCCATTGTATTTTATATCTTTCTCAGGTCTCCAAGCCAAATGATAATCATGCTCCTCAGAAGAAGGTTGCCCAACGTCTATATTTTGTTTATGTACTGTTAATAATCTAACAAAAAGAAAAAATCAGAAACTAGTTTCTTCTTCCCATAGGGTTCTCTGGAACCTATCTTAACAGAAAAGTAATGCATAGAAAGTTGAAGTAAATCAGAAATCAGGAGCAAGGAGACTGGAAATGGATTAAAGAGGGTAGGAAACATGAATGTTAGAAGATGTGTCTTGAGAGGCTTAAGAAGGGGGTTATTTAACAGGGTGCCCATGATACCAGGTGATGATGCTCTCAATGACACAGTGCTAAGGTCCAAATACTCTGGTAGTGATCTCTCTCTCACATTTGTCTCCCTCTCATTTCTCTCCTTCTCTGCATTTAGGAAAACAGGAGGCACATCAGCTCACAAGAACACTTCCAAGGGATATTTTCTCTAAAATAGGCCTTCTTCCCTAAAGGACTCAGTGCTTTAGCTGGAAGATGGCTTTTACCAGAGAGCACTTTGTATTGAAGAATATACTGAATTTCTAATATATGCCTCTGATGGAGAGAAGCTCTGACTCAGCTGACACAGAGTAGATTACAGTATGTTTTTCCAGATTGTTCCAGCACAAAATTAGCTCTATCTTTCACAGTAATTAATTGCTTTTCTACTAGGGAAAAAACTTTGTCACTTGATTTTGAGTGAACTTCATCAGATACATTCCCCCCATCACTGTCTCCATGGCAAAGACTGAACTGTTCTGCAATTACTCCTTTCTCCATCACAACCTCAGTGAAACAGACAACTTAAAGCTGCTGAAGCTGAAGCAGCAACTTCAAACAGACAAAGCTAAGTTACCTCACTTTTCCGTCCCCGATCATCATTCATGTCAATGACTGTTTCTAGGAGTCAGAGAGGAAACTTAAATGATGCAAAGGCTGAGAGAATGAATTGGAGGAGTAAAGGGAACAAGATTTAAATTTTGGAAAGAAAAAAGCTGTTATTCAGAGGAGCTGTTAACTTGTGTCTGCCACATTTCACACTTTTTTACCTGCTGCTTTAAAGAAAGATGTAAAGTGCTTTCAATCTATTTTACAAGCACTAAGCTGCCAAGAGTAGAAGCCAAGGCTTTCTCTTTAACCTCTCAGTACAGAACAGGCTGTGGTGACCTGCCCCTTATTGTGCCAAATCATCTTTCCAAGTCCACCCATAATGTTTAGTGATGGCTTGAAAATGTAATGTTTGGCTACTGTGGAATTTGTGTCTAGTTGGCAGCGCCTCCTTGTTCTGGCTTTTTGTGCTGCAACAGTGGCTGTTATGACCATTTGTGGTGTTAGTAAACATAAACTTCAAAAGAACGAGATGTAGAGCTATTCTTGACAATTTTTCCATGAAAAATTTGGTTTCCAAAAGTCAGCATACCGTCTTGTAAATTGTGTCTTCTGAATAGGAGGAGAAGGAAAAGTGCAGTTATTCTGAAGATTTTAAAAGAAAACAGACTGTTTCACCTCCGAAACATCCATGTGGTGAGCTGAGGTGCAGTAGTTCAGGAGCCACACTCTACAGTGATTCTCTAGGCTGGGGTTATATGGACCCAGTTCCCATTTTCCACTACGATGATGAAACTGGCATGAGGCATCACCAGCTTCTACCAAGCTGGAGAACATGATGCACAAAATCATGAGATGTCATTCCTGTAGGAAACTCAGTGTAAAGTGAGAACTACACAGCAGCAGGCGCATGAACTAGAGATTCAGTAATACTTCATGAAGAAAACATTTGACTTTTGAAAAGAAATACTTTATATCTTGATTTATTTGAGTTCAAAGCACTAAATCTCTACATGTCTTTGACAAAGCAGACTTGTTTGTACTCGCATCAAAACTTTCTGCACTGTGTTTTCCACTCAGGCATGGCAAGAGGCAAGCCATGAACTCTTTTCATGTATGCTAATAAAACAACAAAAACTCTCAAGATACAGCTAGCAGGCCAAACTAACCAAAGCAGACAGCTATTTTTTTCCTGTCCTTAAGAAAGTTGCCATTGAAAATAGTATGAAATAATTACTGCAATCAATAAAGGCCACTTTTTTTTTTTTTCTAAAAGATTACCTGTAATTGAACAGATATGAGAGATTTAATCTAGCAATACTAATTTGGGCAATTTGCTGAGAACTCTTTCAGCGGAGTTCAATTTTGGCTTTTTTTTATTCTTCACACTTTAATCCTTGTCCACATGTGCATGCTCCTATGCACACCTGTAAACTTTCCTTAGATGTGGACACCCTTTTGTCTTGGGTCTGATTCACTTCCCAGAATGAAACTGATTAAAAAAAACAGGAATGTGAAGGTTATAATCAAAATGAAGGAGTCAGGCTTTTCTCATTGTTAGAGTGGTTTTCCTTCACTCTGTGGTAACTCTGTTTTTAAGGAACATTGCCCAAGCCAGGAGTTCTAAAGCAGGGGTTTAATTCCCACTCTTCCATTACCATGGGACAGAAGTAGTAGGCTCGATCTACCATAGACCTGAGGAAGGAGTAGGATCTTCCTCTAAGGATGAAGAAAAAAGGGGAAGAGATGCCAGCCATTCCTTCACCATTCTCTCCCATGATCACAGTGCCATTATTCCCATTGCAAGGGGTAAGAGGGGACTTGGGACTCATTTTCAGAAGGAGCTTGTTCACATATTCAGTGACAGGGCAACCTTCCCTACTTGTCCAGAGTGTGAAATCAGTGGGAGAACCACATGAGGATGCAACAATTTGCAATTTCAAAATTCATTTGGTGCACTATGAATAAAGTGGAACATTGCAAATCATGAAGTTCAAAATTCAGATGGAGGCTTCAGAACTGAACAGGTGGCTAGTTAGTCAACACTGGCCAGAAGGACACTTACATACCATGCCTTTGTCTGCTTGTTGCCATGAGCAAAGAATTAGGACCCCTGTATGAACCACACCAGAATTATGAGCCACCAGTGCAGCATGACAATGCAGGCATAGTCTCTGACAAATTTGCTTGGTCTCTGGCAACCTGAATTAAACAAGATGCAGCACTGGGGAGACATTCTTGTTTTGTGGTTTTGTTTAAAGTGAGGTTATATGGAGGAAAGTGGTGATAAAAGCAGCATTTCATGCACTAGGTCTCCCTGCCTTAACGGCAGCCCTTATTTTTACTGACACAAATAAAATCTTACTACTGTCAGCACTGTAGTCAGGCAAAAGTGAGTTCTGTTCCATGTTGCCACATCCATCATGTAAACACACACTCCTCCTCCTTTTTGACCCCAGAATCATTGTTGTTAGTGATGATGTATGAAACAGAAAGAATGTAACTTGATTGTGAGAAATTGCTTTGAACTTATATTTACTGGCAGGTGAAAGCCTTTTTTTTGAGTTTTAAATGAAGCATGTTTTGTATGGAAGTCACTGAGAGGGAGTAAGTAGGAAACAGTAAGAATTCATTTTACAGGCTCACTTTTCAGAGCCTAAGCATACTTTAAAAAGAAAAAATGGGCTGAATTGAAACTCTGATGAAGGTCCTGGACTGATAGTCCTGTGGAATTACTTGTCCTTGAGACACTGTACTCATAACTTCTGCCACAGTGGGAGTTTCTTGCAAATTAGCAGTCACTCTAGGGGCCATGTTTCCCTTCCCTTCAGACTCTCATCTCATGTCAGAATGCCATCCTCAGGAGTGAAGTCCAGAAATGGTGGCAGGCAAGGCTGAATGACTGTAAATGAGCATGTTAACCTACCTTCATATGCTCTTGTAGTGCAGTGACTTCAGGTAATAACAACAGCAATCTGTGCTTCTCCCTGGTGGGCTTTTGAGCTGAGAATTGAGCTCAGTGTTAATACAACCACATGCCTTGCTCTGGTCAGCAACCTATTGCTGGCCAGCTCGTTGGTCCAGCAGCAATATGCTAGGACAAGCAAGGCAACCACTGCATTTTCATCCTGTCTTGTTGTCCTGATTGCTTTCTGCAGACAGAAGTAACTGAAATAGTGACATTTCTGAAATCTCTGTCCACAAAGAAATTAATTTGAGACAATCATCTTGGTCAGGGCTGATACTGAAATGATTTACAATCACCTCACCCTGTTTGCTAGGGCTACTGGGGAATAGGGAACAAACACAAAGCCTCTCAGAGTTTACACTGAGCAGTGTTTCCAAGAAAGGTACTGCTGCCAACCCTTGTGGATGAGTTGAAGGGCATATATATTTGTTGACTACCTGGAGATAACCTCTGCTTGCATGAGTCATGCACATCCTTTGCATTAACTAAGACAACATGCAGCTAAAAAAGATCAAGAATATCACAAGTAGAACAAGCACAGGTCTGCAAAATAATGTGTACCTGCATGAGAAAGGGAATCAAGGAAGCTAGTTTTAAGTAGAATTTGCTTTCTTTGAATGATTTTTTAAAAATGAATTTCCTATTGTCTCCATTTAAACCAGCAGTATTTCTTTTCTCCCTTTTTCCTTTTCACCCAAATAATCACATTTGCCTTTGTGCTGGTTTGAAAGCAAAACCAGTGAGAGACTCCAAGTCAGAAGTACAATTTAATAAGAGAAAAAGAAAAGAAGTAAAATAAAGTAAAATAAAATAAATTCAATAGTACAAAATACTGACAGAGTCAGAATACAACCTGACACCCTGTTAGGGTGGTAGTAGCAGTCCAGATGAAATGGTCTTGTCGAAGCAGTAATCCTGTAGAGAAGGTTTAGTAGCTCTTGTCCTCTGGGAATCCAGTGGGGAAAGGCCTACTGTGCTGTCCCAAACCCCGGATTATATCCATGTGGGAATGCTTGGCTCCTCCCCCTGGGAGGAGCAT
>VZUI01043953.1:0-91258 GCA_013401135.1 Cettia cetti
GTTTTTTCCACTTTTCCTCCGAGGAGTTCCTTCCCGAACCCGGGGTTGGGGGGAAGGGGTAGTGGAGGTTTGTCTCCTCGTGGAGATTTTTCTCCTAATTTGTCCTAAACCAGGACAGTCAGATATATAAAATACAAGTGTAAAGTAAAATTCTTTTACAGCTACTTTGGCTGCTAAACTTAATGCTAATTTAAAAAGGGTTTGGGGATTTTTTTTTTCAGTTTTACATACTAGAATTAAAATATTAACTTAAGGACTAAAGAAACATTGGAAGGCATTTAATATAAAAATTTTTGAACTATTAGGTATCTCTACTGACTAATTTTTATAAAAGCAGACATTAGATCTAGTGTTTAACCTACTGCTGTTCTGCAGGGTTATACAAACCTGGAAACTGGTATGATGGCCTCTTTAAGTTCCCTAACAGGAACGAATTCAGTAGCATTTTGGCAACAATTCCTGTGATTTAGAAACAGTACTCAATTCTCAGCTAGACTTATTCCATGCTACGATATAACTTTGTAACTATTTAGAATATTTATCTTAAGTTCTTTCATGAAAGTGACCCATAAATAGTACTTATATAATTTCCATTGGAGTCCTTTGGGGTAGGTATTTCTTATTCCCATTTTATAGACAGCAACCATGAAACACTAACAGAAGAAAGAAGAAATCCTACTAGTTTTTGTGTCTCTTCTTTTTCACCAAAACCAGAGTGGAGTGTAATCTCTGAGAAGGAAAATCTCTGTTTTAAGTCACGAACAAAAATGTTCAAGACAGTTTTTGATGGAGATATATTTTTACACCCCATCTCCCATTAGCTCCATTTTCCCCTTCCCTCCCCCAATTAAAACAATTGTAGAAAAAAAAAAATTAAAAATAGGTCTTTAAAAGCCATAGAAAACAAACCATTGTTAAAACTCCTGATCTTTTTTGTAAAAATTTTTGTCTGTGTCTCATAAAGGATGATACTGTACATTCACAGTGATGAACTGTTTATTTCTTTCTGAGAAAAGCTAGAACACTTTTAGGTCATGCAGCTGCTTTACACGCAGTGGCAATGATGATGTCTGTGGCAGTCATTGTTCCCACTGCTATGCACCATCACATCTAATACCCAGAAATTATGTGGGCCCTGATTTCTAACTGCTCTCAATTGTTATTAGTCCCAGTTGCTTCACAGTGACTCTTCAGAGTGTAAAAATAAACACTTGAATTTTTGCAGAATGAGGGTCTTAATATGTAGCTGCCTTTGACTGAGTCTGGCCCTGACCTCATGAAGGAAAATAAACCATATGCAAGTGAGGAGCTTGTTAATATTTTGTTGAGTCCCTTCGCCCAGCTTCAGTCATTGTCACTAATTTGTTTTGATTACGGTAAAATTTCAAGGGTTTGCATACTTTTATTTTGTCTAAATGACTCCATGGGCTCTTGGTTATTTTACATTACCTTGGCTGTCACAAGCAAAATCAGATGCTGATAAAATTATGTAAATGTAAATGTCAATAAAACAAATAGTTCTATTTTTGCAGATGTTCTTCATCTGGATTGAATTTGATTGTGGATGCCTGTCTTCATGCATAATGATCCAAAGCTAAAGGATGAAAGTGTTCTTGGAGCAAAGAAAACATATTCTGAATCTTTACTGTAAATTATACACTATACAAAATCAGTCCAAATTGTTCAAACCCTTGGACAATTACAATGTTATTCTACTCACCATGCTGAGTACTGTATAATTATCATGGTTAGCAGTAGTTTGCTTGCTCTTAGTCCTGAAGGGAGATGCAAGCTTTATTGAACAAGAAATAAAAGCAGATGTTAGACCTTATTTTGTTTTCTGACTCAGCAACTGAAAATACCCACAAAATTTGTAGGATTTTTTGCCCACTTATTTAATTCACATAGCATTAGCAAAAACAGTGCTATTGATCAAATATGCACTGTGCTGTACATAATGGATAGTGTGGTAAGTTGCATGATTAAAGAATTTGCTAAGTTGCAACCCCCAGCTTCATTTGTAAAAAGAAAGAAAAAAAATCAGAGATATTGTTCCCAGAGAAGGAAGATCCAATTAACAAGAAACATTTCATTGGTTTTCTAGTTTACAGGCTCACCCTTCTCTTATTTAGTCAATGATAGATTTGTTTGCATAGTTAATCATACAGGAAACATATTTCACATTAATTCTGTTTTGTAGGGTGAGTTTACCCACCGTCTTCACAAAGATGACCAGTCTTCCAGTCTTCCTTACTAAAAGCTTTCCAGTAGAATTAAATTCCAAGGACTTGCCTGGCTTATGGGCCAGGCTTTCTAACCTCAAGAACTTTTGTCTCATTGTTGTAAGCCTTTAATCTAAATGCCAGATACCTCTGCAAATTTTGGGTGGGTCTACTGTCCACTTGACGCCAAAACTTGGAGCAAATGGATCAGGAAACTTTTAGCAATAGGAGACACCTTTGGCTTGAGTAGTGAGAGGAGGATGTGAGATTCCTGTTGGCATTGGGCTGTTTGGTTTAGAAGATAGTAATTAACTTTTTTTTATGCCTTTATGTAATTTCTGCCTAATAAAATCTAAGAAGTATTTCTAATTTTCCCACAAATATGCTACAAGAATACTAAGGAACAGTCTGAAAAATAGCAGCTATTCTTGTGCTTGGATGTCCTGTTAGATATTAGAAAGTCTTTCTTTCCCTGGAGAATTCATCCCTGAAATGGAAACTCCCCAATGGAAGGGTTAGCTAAATTTAGTTTCAGCTGAGTTATTAAAGTCTACCTGGGTCTTCTGGAATGTGCAACTGGGCAGAGCATGCTGCCATAGCTAGACATCTGGAAGACTAGAGCACATGACCTTGTCTGAAGGCAGCAGCTGAAGAAGGCAAAAATTAGGATTAGTTACAGTCTTTCCTTTCCTTTCTTTTCCATGGTACAACATATGTCTTGAAGGAACTTGTAGAATCCTAATGTGTGGCCTGGAATTGCTTCATGCTGTAGACTGACCCTCAAAAGTATGTGAGGTTTGTAGTGGAACTTTTATTTCTCAGTATTTAGGTTGCTGCGATTCCTCTTTTAAGTGTTTTCTTCTGATTAAAACGCTTGAGGCTTTGACTCTGTATTTGCACAGATGTGCTCCCCTTTCCCATCTTGTCTTTGTCTTTAAGCTGTTCATTATCTGCTGGCACTGACTGCAAGTTCCATAATCAAAAGATCTTTTTTCTGTGTGGAAGCCTTATTAATTCTAGGGATCTGATTGCTTATTTTCCATATCTGCCTTCCTAACTTCTAAACGTGCAATAATAGAGGTCTTTCTCTTCAGGGATATTGTGTATTCCCAACACTAATTGTTTTGGTAGGTATTTCACCTTCTCATCTAGGGTGGGAATAAAAATGAGAACTTTCTATCATTTTCCATACACTTGGGTCAGCTTTTTTTGATTCCTTATCCTTTTAATGTTCTCTGTAAATGCGATTGGGCCATTCAATTGTTTTGGTTCACTTGAAAACTCTGTGGGATTAATTCAGGTAAATCTTCCATATGCCAGTGCAAGCAAGAGGCAATTTAGGCCTTGTGGGTCACATTTTTATCCAAGTGTGTTTAAATAGATGAGGAATGCTCTTAAAAAAAAGTATTTTGTAAGCAAGCTTTGCACATTTTGTAACTACTGAACAACATGTACATTTACTCTAAGCCTTGAGACCTAAAGATAAAAAAAAATGTAAAAGAGTGTAGCATTACTATTGTCATAGCTTTTTCTATGAAGACAAGTATAATTTTGGTTTATGATACTTAATTTCAGTTCACAAAACATGGAGCTTTTCCTACCTTTGATATATTTTTTGTGCGAAGCCAGTGAATAGGGGTTTTCTCCTATTTTTCTCCTTTTTTTTTGACTGAGGTTATAATTTTTTTTTGACTGAGGTTATAATTTTTTTCCAATCAAAAGTCTTAATTTTTTTTTACTGTAGAATATTCTTTAAGTGCCAGAAGAACCACAGTGCAAAGTTGTTTTCTCATTAATGCATTTTGTTTCAGTGAAAATTTAGTCTCCAAGAGAACAAATATATTTCCTAGAAGGAAAAAAAAAAAAAAAAGTGTTGATTAGTACCGTTTGTGATATATTCACTTCATTCTCTTTTGAACTTTTTCTTGCTTGGAATGGAGCACTCAAATTTCCTAAATGGATATTTGTACAAAAAAAAAAAAAAAAAAAAAGGCTAACTTTCCTGCTTATGTATTTTTAAAAAGAAATGGACTGAACACACACTGCCACACACACTGAGTTGCTATTGCATAGGGTGTTTCCTTTAGAGTGTGCAATTAATCCTGATGAACTGAAAAATTAGCTCACCAAGTGCATGCTAATAATGAACAGGGAAAAAAACAAACCAGTTATACATAGCTTTATTGCAAGGCTTTACAGGTGCAGTGAACAAAAACAGCCACAGCTGCTGCAGTTTAATACTTATTTCTTATTTAAAGTAAGCTATCAGGAAACCCCTTAGAGTCTTTTTTTTTGCATGCGCAGGTCTTGAGTGATAACTTGAAAACCAGTTGCTAGTCATGGGCTGTCTGTGGGAGAAGCCAGCCCCCCAAAAAACCCGAAGAAGGTCGAGTGTGAGTCCTTCCTTCTGTGAGGACAAATCCTGAAGACTGCTAGGGAAGCAAAATAGCTCCCGTTAGCCATCTGAGTGTATTTTGTGTCTGAGAGGTGAGAAGGTCCTGGACTCACAGCCTCTTTCATATTCAGCACTCATCTGGCCAACACCATCGCTCACTGTGAGCAGCTCTTCTCTCTCACTTTTGGCAAAAAATTACTCATTTAAGTCAAAAAGAAAAGTTCAGAGAGCCTCACATATGCAGGGAAGATTTCCCCTGGGTTCTTAGCTCCTGCACAGCACAACTACCCCGAGCTGAGTGGCATCCTGTACTTGAGGGAAAATTCACAATTATCTTGGCTACTGCTGGGCTTGGTGCCCATCTCCACCTTTTTTAGCATAATGATGCTGAGGAGTTCACAGTATAGCAGGGTGGTCTGAAATGTAGGATGGAAAATTGCAGTTTCTGTTGTGTATTTTGGGTTTCTCTGGATGTGTGACTAGCTGGTTGCTTTTGATATGGATTTGGGGGAGTCCTGTTGAAAGGTTTAGTTGAGTCTAAGCATTGACAATTATGTAATCATGGATGTTGCTGAAGAACCAGGCTCCACAGGTACAGAGTTCTTTATTTTTTCTGGTTTGACAGCTTTTTTCCATCTTCAAAATCAGAAATCTGTAAATGTAACAACCAACATGAACTTCTGTTTATTGTCACAAAACCTGTTGGTGTCAAGTGGAGCTCAGCTGACCAAGCTGTGGTGAAATCTTTGCCATCCCAAAAACTCAGTTTCAGTTCTCACTTTTAGCCAGCTTTAATAAATTTACCCAAACTCTGTCTTCTGAGATTTGCCTATGGTTCTGTACTGCAACCCCTGTGCTGTCCAGCAACCACATTTTCTGAGTCTTCTTATGGCATTTGGGACTGAAAATTTCAAACTGAACAAACTGCTTGTGCTTGAGCAACAAAGCTTAAATTCAAATTCAATTTACTTTTGAAGTCCTTTCTCCAACTGCTTGGTGACTTCTTAAGTTGTCTACATGGAGTAAAGAGGGTTCCTGCAGAGGTGTGGTTCTAAACCCAGAGATCTGGTCTACAGCCATACTGAGGGCTTGCTGTAATGAGATTAAAGGAGGTTCTGTATTAAAACACTGAAAAGCTGACATTCAAACATCTGCTAATGCAAAGTAAATATTATTAATGAATAAACAGTTCCTCAAAGACTGTCAGTGCTTATTCTTTGTACTTTTATCAAACTTCTGTATATTTTTTTTCCCATTCTTTCCTCCTATGAGAGGAAAATATCTTCCTTCCCTGAACTGTGAGTAAGCGAAAAGCTCTGAGGAATCACATTAATAACCTTGCTCCCTGCATTGAATGGACAAGAACTTCTCTGTAGTCTGCAGTTTTCCCAAGATAATTTTCTGTTTGTTTTCCACAGTACTATCTGGTGAATAAACATGACTGTTCCCTGCTTCCCATCTCTCACAGCTCACTGTAGGTGACCAGTCAGCCCATTGGTGCCAGATTAATGACAGAAAACAGATTTTATTGTCCAAGTCATCTGTGAATGATGGGACTCTCTGTTAATTCCCATGAAAGCTAACTAATCTTCCAATTGAAATACTGCTTTTACCATCCAGGCTGCCATGGGGAGCAGATTTTCTGTTTTTCTTAAGGAGCAAAATAAACCACATACAGAATCCTTTTATTGGTGGGGGAAGAAGGAGGAAGGGCAATTTCACCTCTTTTCTTGAATTCTATTCCACTGAGGCCACTTATATTCCATTGGAAATGCAAAAGCCCAGGGTCAGCCTTTCTTTTCATGGTCACGTGGTCTCTACTTTCTCCTTGTTGTCTTTAGCAACAGCAAATTTAAAACTTAGAGAGGTGGTATATTTTCTTAGTAAGAGACTGTGCAAAACTTAGTCATATGTTGGACTCAAAGTTGGAATTAAGTGTTATATCCTTGGTAGAAAATATTACAAAATAATCTGTAAAAATTTCTAAAAAATTACCAAGCCATCAATCCAGTGACTTGCTAATATTTATCTTCATATTTTGTATTACTTTTGTGGGATGAAATTATAGATAACTGTTGTTACAAATGAGGCCAAGACTCCAGTGTTATAAAATAAATTGGCCAATGATTTATTAACTAACCACTGAGAACAGGGGCTGAGCTAGTCTCAAACCCCTTCACAACAAGTCAGAACAATCGAGAATGTAGTACTACCCTGGACACATCTTTAGGGCACACCCCATCCTTCAGAGAGTGACACCTTCTGAGGGCTGTGAGTCCCTTCCATAGTCTTTGTCCCCGCAGGGATTGGTGCATTTTGGATCCTTCGTCCCATTGACCTATTTCCACAGTTTTTATTGGCCTTTAGCCAGACTCATTCCCAGCCAGTCGTTTCTTCCTGCCATGAGATGACTGGTCGGTTAGATTCACCAATGGATATTCAGGGCTGTGGTTTCCGTGTTACCAGTGAGGGTCCTTTTCTCCTTCTGGTGTCCTTTCCAGGCAGCTCTAACAACTCTTAACTCTTCTAACAACATTAAAGACTGTAACTACCCGAAGTTTCAACTGTCACTTAGAACAGTACAATGTTACAATTGCAAACCAACACTTTAACAATAGTAACAACTTACACCCCTATGCAGTCTTACAAATGCTACACTTTACAACCGTACAAAGTTTTGAGTAGAAATATAAACCGGTAAGATTCATGTATATCTTTTCTCAACTAACAACTATTCAACTATCGTCTGTTTAACTTAGGAGTTCATGACAACAATGCTTAGTACGCACTCGCAACCCCTAAGGTTGTTTGGCGCGCAATGAGGAAGAGTGGGGGGCCTTCATCCAAAAGACCACCAAAAGAAGGCAGAAGACCCCTAGCAACAAGTGAAGCATGTGCCATGAATTATAGTGATGTAGAATCAGAAATAAGAGGAATCTACAGGAAACATTGATGAATATGTATTAGCATAAAGTATATAAGTTTAGTTTGAATTGCCCTGCTTTGTACATGAGGTAGGGTGAGAAGCCCTCCCCGTACCCCGGCTGGTTTTGCTTATGCCTTATCAGAACCTTAATTGCATTGAATTTATCACTGCCAAACTTTTATATCTGCTTACTTGATTGTACTCATTTTATATATAATTACTGCTCAATTAAAATCGTTACTAAAATTTAATTTTGTTGTTTGTTAAATTATTCAGTTGGGACTTCATTCATAACAACCTCATTTATGGCTAAAAGGTGAAGAGCAATAACTTATATTGACCAAACACTTGAGTGTGAATGGATTCAGATTCATCTCTGGTTGTTTTCAACCACAGGATGCTGTCGCAAATGCAGACGAATGACCCAATCTTTCAGATTCATGGAAAATTACAGTCACCAGTATTTTAAATTGTATTGGTTTGGCACAGCCTGGTTTGTGTCAGCAGGGGGGTGGAAAGATGGCTCCTGTGAGAAGCTGCTGGAAGCTTCCACCATGTCCAGCAGCACCAATCCCTTATGGCTCTGAAGATGGACATGCTGCTGGCCAAGGCTGGACCAATGAGAGAGGTTGGTAACGCCTCTGTGATGACATATTTGAAGAAAAAAAATCAAAATAAAGTCACAAGGTTTTTTGCTTGTTGACAGAGAAGAAGAGGAGGTGAGAACATGTGAGGGAAACATGATGGAGACACCAAGGTCAGAGGAGAAGGAGGGGCAGGAGGTGCTCCAGGCACCAGAGCCGAGGTTCCTCTGCCGTCCATGATAGACCATGGTGAAGCCGCTGTGCCCCTGCAGCACACGGGGATCCACAGGGAATGCAGAGATCCACCCACAGCCCGAGGGAGGTGCCTACGCTGGAGCTGGTGGCTGCCTGGAGGAGGCTGTGATCCCGTGTGTCAGAGTCTGTCCGGAAATGTCGTTTGCCTCATGACCATCATCAAGGACTGAGACTGAGACCCCCAAGGACTGGGACTGAGACCCCCAAGGACTGAGACTGAGACTTTAAAATCCTACACCGGAGTTCTGGGGCTAGCTGAAAGGGGAAGCTACTGTTTACTCCTACCTGCAGGTGTGCTTGCTGGACCAAGGAACTGGTTCCTATGGGAACCTGTGCAAGAACAATGGATGGACCGGCTATGGTGGACTGAACCAAGCCTGCTTGCCTGGACTGCCCAGACAGGCCTGGCCCTGCCCCAGGGGCCAGGTATGGTTCGGAATGTCCCTGAGCAACTACGAGCTCCCGACACAGGTGGTTCCTGCCTTGGCCCAGTGCCCCCCCGTTTCAGTTCCTCCCTTGGCCCAGTGCTCCTTGCTTTGTTTCTCACCTTGGCTCAGTGCCCCTCGCTTTGGTTTAACCTATAAAACTCTGGAGACCCCTGCTCACTTTTGTGATCACCCCATGGGAGAACACCATGTCTATAGGCATCTTTGGCCTCGAGGACTCGGCTCTCCACGTTGGTAGCTATAATCCCCTTCCCTCTCTTTCCTTTATTTTTTACTATTCTCTTTTTTCTCTCCCCACTATCAGATTTGGAGGCACTAAATAAAGGTGCATTTCTGGTTAAGCAAACTGAGTTGTCCCCTGCTGTGTCTTTTGTGCTTTGAGATCCCCAAAACGAACCATCAGGTCTCCACATATGCTTGCGGGCCCTGACCCCGTGGGAGAGCCGGACGATAGAAGGGACCCTTGTTTCCAGGCTGGAGCAGCCTGTCCTTGGAGCACTGCGGCCCGTGGGCAGAGAGAGCCAGGTACTGCAATGCCGGGAGCGCTGTCTGCCCGTGGGGGCAGCTCAGGCTGCAGCAGCTGTGGTTTGCCTGCTGCTGCTGAGAGCGGCCCCACGCCGGGGAAGGTCACGGAGAGCTGTCTCCCGTGGAGGGACCCCACGGCCTCTCAGGGGAAGGACTCCTCTCCTGGAGCAGCGGGAGAAAATCTCGGTGATCAACTAACCAAAACCCTCCTGCCCTGTCTCCCTGCCTGTCAGTGGGAAGGAGGGAGGGCTGGGGGGAAAAGGTGCCTTTAAGGACTTATTTTACTTCTCGTTATCCTCTGGTTCTGCTAGTAATAAATTTCACTTTTCAACTAAGGTTGAGCCTGTTTTGCCCTTGAAATATTTCTCCCAGTTCCTATCTCATTCATAAGGCCTTCATTAATTTTTTTTTTTCCTTTTCCTTCCTCTGCCCAGCTGTGACACAGGAGAGTGAGTGAGCAACTCTCATGGGTGCCTGGTGTTGGGCCAGTGTCAAACGATGACAGAAACAGAATTGTCTGGGTGTTTTTTATATGTCTTGGTGCAGAGAGTTATGATGACTCTATAATTTCTAACAGGAAAAGTAACATCTCAATATTATGCCCTATTTAGATTATTTTGAACAAAGACTACACAGGAACAGTGATTTTCTGGGTTTCAGTTGTAATGAAATATTTAGAGAAGAGCTAGAACTTGTAGTATACAGCAGCTATGTAACAATTAATTTTAAAAGAACTCCACATTTATGTAAAATAATGTAATGTTTCTGTATACTGTGCTTCAGGGTAAGAAATATGAAAATTACAGTTTAGGAGTCAAAAATGAAGCATGTCTTTCATCTCTTGCCACTTTAACAATGCCACCAGATTATCTTCCATTGTCCTCATTAAGAGTCAGCACAACTCTCTGCATTATGAAAAAAAGAGACATCTTTGTATTGTATTCAAATATTACATGTTCCATCCTGACCTGATTGGTGACCATACTTTATTTTTTCCTTAGTTTTAAACTTGTGTTATTTCCTTGACAGGAGCTGACAAAGACTAGCAAAATCACACTGCATTTGAGGGAATTCCTACAAAAAAATACCAGATAAAAGCTTTCCATCTCACTTTTCAAACAGGAATTTCTTACCAAAAAATACCAGGTGAAAGCTCTCCATCTCACTTTTCATTCATGAATTTGATTTTCCTGACTGGAGGACATAATTTTCTCGATTCCCTTTTTCCTGATGTCCAGTCTGACTCTTCACTGGCACAGCTTGAGGCTATTGCCTCTTGTCCTGTCACTAATTGCTTGGGAGAAGAGATCAACTCCCACCTTTCAGGCATCTGTAGGGAGTGGAGCAAGGTCAGGCTGAAAGGCCTGTGGTTTCCCAGAACCTCCTTAAGGTTCTTCCTCCGTCTGGGCATCACATTGGCCAGCTTCCACTTGTCTGGGACCTCTGCAGTGAGCCAGGACTGCTGGTAAATGGAGAGTGCCTTGTTGAGCTCTCCTGCAAGATTTGTCAGTACTCTTGGATAAATCCCATCTGGTCCCATAGACTTATGAGTATCTAAAAGCCTCAGCAGGTCACTAACCCCTTTCTCTTGGATAGCAGGGGGTCTATTCTGCTCCCTACCTCTGTCTACCACATCAGGAGGTCAGTTTTGCTGAGGATAACCATACTTACACTTGAAGTCTGAGGAAAAGGAGGTGTTAAGTGCATCATCTTTTTTTCTCATCTTTAGTGACAATGATTTTCTCACCACATCTGGAGATTAAGGATAGAGATTTTCTTTGGCCCTCCTTTTGTTAGTGGCATATTTATAAAACACTTTTTAGTATCTTTCACAGCAGAGTGGCCAGATTGAGTTTTAGCCAGGCTTTCACCTTCCTAATTTTCTCTCTACATGACCTAGTGACTAATTATACCCTTGTCCTTTTGGATGCAAAGAACATGAAGAAGATGAAGAACATGAAGAACAATTAACCATTCATCTGCTTCATACCACCTCCATCATTTAAACAGTATTTCTAGCTTTATAATGTAGCAGTAATGAAACAAAAAGATTGTTGACTAAAATTCACTGAGTCAGTAAATGGATTGACACATGCAAGAGATCAAATTTTTCTAGTTCCAGTACGAATAGATTTAGAGGCTATACAGTTACAAGGCTCTTCCCTCTTCTCATTCTAGTACAATGTGTCAGCCTTCTCAAAAATAGTTACAAAATGGGACAAAGCAGACATTGTGAAAATAGTAATAACATCATTATATCCCTAGGACATATGTACAGACTGAAAACATAATGAAGTGTATCTGATTTCTTTTGCAGTAAAGAGGACAGAGGGCTGAATGTGACTAATATGCACCACATCTTAATTTCACTCTCTTTTTTGTAAAAGACATTTTTATTGTTTGAAGTTAATAATATTGGGACAGGCAATTTAGCAAGTTGTACAATTATTTCAGCTGAACTACAATATGCGATTATGGAGTTTTACCTCATAATTAGGTAATTTATGATGTGCCAACAAATCAGAAGTTTTCCAGAAACTAGGTTATTTCTCATCATCATATAAGAAATTTTTCTTCCTATATTGCAGCCAACAGTACCAATTAACTTCTAAAGAAACAGAGTGCAGAAAAAAAGGCATGTACTGTACCTAATGATTGTGTTGACCTGACTTTCCTTCTCTGTCTCTGTGATTACCACTGGCTGTTTATTGCCCAGAGTGTGTGGAAGTACTTGCATACCAAAGCCTTATCTCTTATCAGACGGATTATTGCCTGTACCATTTCCACAGATTTGGGCTTTAATTTAAAACAAACCAAAACCAAACAAACACATTAAAATGTTTTACTATTAAAAAAAACCCCAACTGTCTGAAAGATGTCCATAATGCCTTAATAACTTATTTTCATCTTGGCTTTGCAGTATAGATTATCTTCTTATAATATCAAAAAGATTAATGAACAAAAGGTAACATTGACATTCGGTAATATCACTAGCTTTCAGTTTCATTCACCAGTGTCTTTGAGTTCCTGCTGAACACATTTGTTATGTTTCAACTAATTTTTTGTTAATTATGTCTTACTTACATATTGCTAGTTTTGTTTTGTGCTTAATCTGTGATATGTGGTATGGTCATTACCACAGCAGCTGCCATCTAACTTGGCTAGATAAAATTTTGCACATAAAATACAAGACAGAGGAGAATACATCATTGCCTATGTGCTCACAATATTATGAAAAGAATGAATTTAAGAGTATCTAACAAGTCAGAAAAACAATATTTACATAATGAAAAGCAAAAAGCACATTCAAAGAAAGAAAATAGTATGAAAGGAAAAAATCTCAAGAGATTTGAAGAATTATAGACACAAACAAGATATCATTATTATATTGAAAACACTGTTAATAATCTTTTTTCTCTACTCTCTCAAAAGTTTTTGTTTCTCATTAGTCCCTATGAATAAAAGCCTTTAAAAACATCCTGGACTCTTTCAGGAAAAATGAACAGAGTAGGTCTGTAAGCAAGTGGAAAACCATTTTTTATAACCAAATAACTAAACAATATACAACAAAGTGCTTTGGAGAAACTGTGTTCCATCTGTTCTATAAATAGTGTGTGAACCTTCTAGGAGGCAACTGCTACCCCTTTTCTTAGCAAGGCAATCACAAGTTGTACCACTCTTGTTATGCACTCTTGATGTATAATTTCTACGTTCATTGTCTTAGTTTGAAAGACAGCTGTCTGCCAAGGAAGGTGGAAGCCGCCCTTGGAACAGAAAATATGACCCCTTCCCTCCAAATTATTACAACTTTGAAATGACAGGGCTTTCTGGCAAAAATATGGGAAAAGGAAATAATAATTATTTACTAGTACATATATATACATATAACAAAGCAAACAAACAGCAACAGCAGCAACAACAAACAGAATAAAACAGAAACCCAGCCAAGCTCCAGCCTGCTCCTGGCCTCAGGCACGTTCCCCTGGTGCAGTTCCGGGCACAGCCGGCAGGGGCGCTGGGGGCTCCCAGCCCGGCCAGGCGGGTGCGGTGATTCCCCCGCGCCTGCAGATTATTTTTTTTTTACTTGTCCATTGCAGTTAATTCTCATTCAGCTGACCACATACAGGGGATTTAGTGTTATATAAATGTCATAAGCATTTTCCAAATTAACTCAGTTATATATATATATATATGAATTACTAGAAAGTATAAATATTTAAATATTTCAATTTTTATTTAAATATGCCATATTCATGCTTCTGACTAATATTAACAGCTGGAGGAAAAATCAGACAAAAATACAATTAGAAGAAAACAAAATAAACTTTCACATTTAAATATTCAGCTGTAAACAAGTAAAAAATTGTAATAGCAATATTTCTGTCCCCTTATATATGTTTTTCATGGCTTACTGTGATTGAATGGATTTTTTATTCTATAAAAAAAATAAAAGGATGTAGATAATTCCTATGTAATCCAAACTATAACAAAACGTTTAGGAAGTGGTCAATAAATTCTCTATATGTGAGAAATCTGGGTTCCATTACAGATGTCACCTGTCTAAAATTATTACTAACATAAAAAGTTAGAATATTTAAACTCAGAAAAATTAAGTTTGAAGTAAATAAAACCAGCTGTGGCAGTATGGTTTATGTATTTCAAAGTACTATGAATAAAACAATTTACATTTAGTTATGCACACAAAATTTTGTGCTTCCAGTTTCTGGGCAACGGGTCAATTGTGAAAGAACTGCATATGACATTTTGGGATGTGGAAGAGGGGACAAAGATGCTGTTCACTTCCCTTTATATTCAGGCCCTTAAAGTTTAGTTTGAAACTAATTTTCTTCTGGCATTTAATTAAATATCTACCACTCCATTATATATGCATAAATACATATATGTACAATATAGTCAATATATATCATATATCCAGAATAGATCATCTGTATAGTTTTCTTCTGCTGAATGGAAGGAAGGAGCCTGTCCCTCCTACAAAACTTGTCTCAAAATATTCATCATGTACAGGAGCTAAAGAAATGCATGCAAACAGTAAAAACTTAAATGCCTGATTCAAATCCTCTCCAAGAGAGTTTTGGTGTTCCATGTCTTCAATGACTCATTCAATGTAATTTATTTGAGATTCTGTGTAGGTAAACGTGATCTAAATTGGTACAAAAATCCCCAAAATAAAAAGAGTTGGTGAAAAATTAAATCTGCCCATCAATATCCTTCTGGACCATGGAAAAAAAAAAAAAAAGTAATAAAATTTTAAAAAAAACCAAACCAAAACAAAACACCACAACCAAACCAAAAACCCACAAAACCCAACCAAATAGAAAAACCTGACCAAAAATCAGTTAACCCTTTATAGACAACTTTGGTAATACTTATTTAATTAATATATTATTTTAAATGCATTTACAATAGGTAAAACACTGCATAAGACAATCAGAATTGAATCAAACCTATTTGTTTACTGTGGACCTGATGTTTCTGATCCTGAGAATTGCTCGCTCTTCCCAAGGGGAACCTTTCAATTGTTTTTCCTTTCCCAAACAACTTTGCGTAAATAACTATTTTTTCCCATAACCTTTCTAACAATATTCCTTTCCCATAACAACCTCTCTTCCAGACTTTGTTTGTTATTTCTGTTACTTAACCAATGGAGAGAGGTGTCAATCCTATGGACCAATGATGTGCCTTTTTAGCACAGCATGTTATAAAAAGGCTGAATGAATTGTAAATAAAGACTTCTGATTCTCTTCTGCCTTCTGATTGCAGTCAAGCATCTTTATTTTGTGTCCAACTATGACAATTTACATCTTCCATTTGTTCTTTTTCTTTCTAATACCTTGTACTCAAGGGGATGAGACCTCTTCAACAATCAATTTCAGTTAACGCCATTAATGAAAGATATGTATAGTAAGAGGTGAAGAAAAAGTGAATGTTTGTTTTCAATTTAATTACTCTAGAACAGTAACTACTTTATCAAGGGTTTTAGTACTAAAAATGTAGGTATATCTTTTTTGTGAAATGCAACAAAATAATCTAATTTTGGAACTGAAAGCTTATTAAGCAAAGCTAAAAATTTCATGCCTCTGTAGATAAAATAAAAATGTAAAAAATATGTTTACAAATTTATTTTCCTCGTATACACTACTGATTTACATTATGCAAAAGTTTTAATCACCTTTAAACTTTTTATTCCTTTATCTTTGGTCTAAGAAACAGCAGAACTATAAAGATCTGAAAACATCTGGTCATGACAGCAAACACACGATTTGGACCAGGTTTGTGGGCATTGTTTTATGCCCTGGTCTTTAGGTATTTGTCCATACTAGTAGATTAAATTTTGGCTGTCCCTGTTCCCTGTATTGAAATGCAGCTGTCTGTGAGGATATTGCCAGGGGTGACTCTGTTCCATGTCACTCAAAATATTGCTAAGAGTGGTTCAGGATTCAGAGAAGACTTTGGTTAGTCCCATGCAGTTCTCCAGCCTGTTCTGGAGAATGAGGGCAATAAAGATGCATGGGCATCTCTCTTCAGCCAGACCCTAAGTCCAAGTGTACTCCTAGATACATTTAATGGATGCAGCCTTGGCAGTAGTGTGTCATGTGTCACAAGGCATCTCTTGGCTGCTTTGCAGCAATCTCAATGAAATCTGGCCTCTATTCAAAGAGTGAAAAGTCATAGACTGATACAGGCCAACCACATTTTTTCTGTAAACGAAAGTGTTATTATTTCTTTGAGTGACAACATTGATTCTTGCTCACTGGCAGGCATCTGCAGGGAACATAAATTATTTCAATTTCTTATTGATTGTTTTGGCTCTCCTCTTTTAAATGACTAATGGTCTCAAGCTTACATAGATATACATATTGAAATGATATGCAAAGTTGTCTCAAAAAAAATAAAGAAGGCAAATGTTTGTTAGAGCTAATACAGCTTCATGTTTCAAACAGTGAGATTTCAATGCAGAAGAAATAGCAGCATTCTTAAATTGCTCTTGGGCTGTTTGACCAAGGCAATTGCAGTGAAAGGAAATTAAATAAAATGAGAAAAAAAATTGAGGTGTAAATTACCTATACACTAGGTATATCTTGCATAGGTCTAGCAAGAATTCACTTACATCAGTGAATTATGAGATGTGTGAAAGTAAAGACTGTGTGTTTCACTTGTCTTGTGCTTCAAGTCATATAAAGATTCACACCCCTCCTTGAAGAAATCACCTAGAGTCAATGAGATCACATGAGAAACTCCTCATCAATACTTCTTTGCATCTCATTTTTTTTTTTTTTTTGTAGTCTCCATCAGCTTATCACAAAATAGGTCACTATGACTTCGGTATTAGGAAGGAGCAGCACTTGACCACCACTGAAGACCATTATAAGTAGCCTTCTGTCTCTGGAACAGATCACATTTTCACATAAAGAAAAACAATCTCAGAAAGTTTCTTGCAAGGCTTGCTTGCATACCCTCAACATCTCTATGCTCTGGCACAAGACATTTCTAGCTCCCATTCTCTGTTACCCATGCTCTTAGTTTCTTAGTTGCTATTAAAATGAGGAAGTTTTCTTGTTCCAGGACTTTTCATTCCAACGGGCCAATTTCTGTCAGCCTCAACAATGTGCTCAAGTGTGTCTTAATATTTGAACTCTCAACCTAAGTGAACGTTACTGAGGCATTTTTCACCCAGTGAGATGGGAATAATAGTAAGTCAAACACTACCCATTTCTCCTCAAACCACAAAGAGAGAAATCTGAAGTGCTGCAAGAGGGTGTTAAACAGTACCAAGAATAAAAATTTTGTTGTATAAATTTAATCAGTCCCCAATAACTCATAAAATAGTTTTCGAAGATGTCATGCTGTTGAAAGACACAAAAGATCATAAACTGTCCATTTATATAGCATTTTCTCCATGTGTTAGTTGGGCACAGTCGGTTTTTATGAAGAATAATTCTGCATTACAAAAATATTATCACAGTATTTATTAACTTAACTGATAAATAATTTTTCTATAGTTATCTTGGGAAAGCAGTAATTAAATCTGAAATAAAATCACTGTGTCTGTTATAAGAAACTGGTGAGGCTTCTTAAATGAAAAATCAGCAATAAACCAAAAGGTATTCCATTTTTCTCATATTTTGTCTAAATGTTTTGGCTGTCTAGAAACTAGCCTAATACAACTTAAAAATTCACATGCAACTATTTAGTGCTGTTCCCAGATAGCATTTGATAAACATCTTTCATTATTTTAGTTTAGTTTAGTCCATTTAGTTAATGGCATTTAAAAGACCATAATCTAATTATGAAAAGTATGTAATTACTTTCAAAACAACCAAAGCTACTTACCCTAAATGTACAGACTATCACTGACAGCCCTGAAAATCTGTGATTCACGTTATTTCTCGGAGACATGAGTAAGTTTTCCCTGCTATAGGAGAATCATAGTAATGAGTTTACTGTAAAAATCAGTTTAGTGGAGCTGTAGCATCAGATCAACTTAATTGTGAACCCAAAGGAAAACCACAAGATCCTGCATAAAAATGCATTTCTATAAATATTTTCCAGAATATCCCACAGTAAAAAAGAAGATACAAATGTTAAAACACAACACTGCAATCTTTAAAATGAAATTCAAGACAAAAAATCCCAGAAAGAAATAAATCAAGCCACAAGGACCATACACTAGAAAAAACATCTCTCTTGGTAAAGAAAAAGAAAAACAAAAATCAATTCATAAATTTTTGTGTCTTTTCTGATAAATTAGCTTTAAGTTCCTCAGGCCTCTGAATTCTGTAGAACTTTGACTCTCTATGTACCTACAGGCTCTAAAATTTTTGTTCATTTAAAATATCCTGCTTGAATTTCTCTGGACTTGTAGCACATCAGTAGCTGTTTCTAGGCAAGAGGGCAAATAGAGTTTTAATAAAGTGCTTTAAATAAATTTTAAGATGCAGAAGTGTCACATGGTGGATACCTACACATAATATACAGAGGTGTTCATTTTATTATTACCCTACTGCCTAAAATTTTCATGCTTGTATATCTCCACCAGGCTGAGAAAGGTGGGTCAACAGATAAATCTGATGACATCATAGGAAAAATGGAAAACTGCCTAGAGTGCTTGTAAGGAGGGTGCAGTTCTTAGGGAGATGACAAAGCCAAATACATTTGTATAGGCTTTTACCTATGCTTCAAGGCTGCTTCCAACTAAATGGATTGTTTATTGGTTAAAGCACAGCTAAATAACAAAACTGAGGAAACCATACTGCTTCCAGTATGATTCTTCTGGCCAGACTATAAAATTGACTTACAAACATGGTTAAGTAAGGTAGTTTGCGGCACTTGAGAAATACCCATATATGCAAGGTAAGGAACTGCTCTTAGCTCCTGGCTGCAGCCTCAGTCTCCACTGTGCTTCTCTGTCCTGGGTCTCCAATCACAGCACTAAGCAATGAACCTGTCACAGTATGGAAGGACAACTCACCCGACTCTATACAGCTGCCAGAGGAAAAAACTAGAGACTGTGGAAGTTGCATGATGCTGTCACTTAAACTGACGGGTTAATTATTCTCTTTAGCACAGAGTTTTTCTGGTTTAAATATTAGAAATTTAAAAACAGAAAGAAAATTGCCATCTTAGTTTTAATTTTTTAATGTGCTGTTGCCCCCTTTTATCAAATAGAAAGGGATGCACAAATTCCCTATTTGTCAGTTAATGTTTGTGTCCTTAGGTGGACATTTTACGGTGACAGACATAGACCCAAAGCTGTACAGTGATGTTTTATTAGTGACTGTCAATTCAAACTAATCTAAATTCTATGTGAGTGAGCATTAACAAAGAGAAAATAATGCACACTAGGATGAAAGCGCCACCATGTATACTGTTACCACTTCTGAAAATTTTGGTAATAGCATTAGCAATCTGTGCACCAAATACTATAATGTTGCAAAGTACCATTTCAATTTTATCAGGTGATGAGAAGGTTGTTTACACAAGGCATCCAAATTTCTTCTTTTCAATATGAATTCTCACATTTATGTGGTTTTTTAGCAGACATGCTGTGAGGTCACTCATAGACAAGTGCAGTGTAGAACAAAGTACTTCATATGAAAGTGTAGGTTGCTGTCTTGGCTTCCTTCCCTCTGGTTCTGGCTGTCCTCAATTACTAGTAAATACAAAAACAACAGCTCTGGCTGAACATAAAGTGAACACTATTTGCCGAATGGAAGACCTGCCCTCAGATTATCTATCCTTGTTTTACAGACTCTAGACCACTGTCATCTGAAAACTGAGCAACCAAAGGCTAGAAGGCACTTTAAGAAATGCTGAATCTATGATGTAGCAGTGGACTAGAGGAAAGAAAATAAAAGAGCAGGCATATACAGAAAAAAAAATCAGCTCAAAAGGATGCTGTCTCAACTGCAATGAGACCATGGCCCTATGACCACATGTAAATTTCTTGTTTATTCCCCATGCTGCATGAGTTTGTATACAGCCACTTTAGGCAGGTAATCAAGCAACATGGCTCCCTAGAAGAGGTCTAAGAGGATTCACCATAACCATCAATACCCTTGATGTGCCTTTTAATCCTGATTTGAGAGGCAGTCAAGGAACATCTTCCACTCCACTGGTTGGTATGACCTACTCCTTAGGAAGAAGCAATGGCATGACCATTTCACTGCTGATGAAAACATTCTTTATGGAGTCAAGTGGAGCTGTAGGGAAAAAAAACCCAGAAAACAACAACAACAAAAAAGAAATTCTAAAATAATTGGATGACAAAAAAGCTCTTGAATTTGAAATCCTTAGATTAATATTATCTCACAGCTAAAATTAAAATCTTTACAGAAAAAAAATTTGTTACTTAGTATCTAGTGAAACAGAGATAAGAGAGTTAGAGATTTTATTTAAAAGAGATCAAGAGTTTGTTTCACATTCTACTGATTCAATTAAACTGAATCCCTCTGTGTTTGTTTGGCTGCAAGAGTTTCACAAATCTTCCTACATTTCTTGCTTCTTGTTTTCTTTGAGGCTCATGAATATATTGTACTGCACAGGATTAGAAGTTCAACAAACACAGGGACCATTTGTTATCTTTTCCTTCTCTCTGACATTTATGTCACTAAATTAAAAAAAAATAAAATAAAAATTTAAGAAACTTGTATGCTGAATAAGCAGTAGGGCAAGTGAAAAAGCAAAGTGGATGCTGGAGAGTCAGTGATTTTAGTGTGACTAGTTTCCTCTGAAATCATGATCATTGTGGTCTTTCTAGCTTCCCTAAATGTTACTGCACTACGGGACTGACTGGAGATAAGAACTTGTTTAGTTTGTGAAACTATTTTCATTAAAGGTTTGATTATATCACAACCTGAGACTTCTTTAATAAAAATTTATGTTTATAACATTTTGGCTGAGCTGATAATCACAGTTGTAATCTATAGTTATGAAAGCCAATTGAAGTCCCCCATACATTCCCTTGAAAGACTCTTTCATACATCAACAATAGCAGAAGAAAACAAATTACATCTTTCTGGAAAGCTGATTTTTTTGTCTAAGACCATTTATAGTTTTAGTGCTTCAGATATTAAAATGACAGTATCAGGTTGAAACAAATTAGTTGCAATCTGAGACAAATTGCCCATAGTCCAGTTCATATGCTTTGCTCAAAAACAGGGAAAGAAAATAGCTACTATATTTTTAAATAAGTTTAAATAAGTTGATAAGAATATAGCTGTCAAGATCACTGGGTCTGTTCAACCTGGAGAAGACAAGACTGAGGCGAGACCTCATCACAGACTACAACTTCCTTGTGAGGAGAGAGGAGCACCAGACACTGATCTCTTCTCTGTGGAGCCCAGTGACCAGACCCGATATACGTTGTGAACTTGGGCCAGGGGAGGTTTAGGTTGGATATCACTAAGAGGTTTTTTTGAGCCAGAGGGTGACTGGGTACTGGAACAGTCTCCCCAGGGAAGTGCTCACTGTACCAAGCCTGTCTGAGTTCAAGAAGTTCTTGGCCAATGCCCACAGGTCTATGATTCTTGGGGATGATGCTGTGCAAGCCCAGGAGCTGGTAATCCTTGTGGGTCCCTTCCAACAGGAGATATGATTCTATGATTCCATTATAACTTCAAGCTTTCTAAACCAAGTGTTGCAGTGTGCTTTTAGGTCATTCCATATCCATATTTTCATTGTGTGGTTTAACCCAACACACCCCTGGTTTCTCACCAGTATTTGGTCCGACCCAGGAGTTGCAATCCTTCCCTTGCCCAAGTCATTAGTTTACTTCCCCTAATGCCCCATGCCTTGCCATCATTGCTAAGTCACCCTGACCCCGTCCCCTTCTGCTTTCTGTGTGTGTAAAAAGTCCTCTCCACGTGGAGAAGGTGTCTTGGCCCACCACCATGCGTTGAATGAACACCTCTGTTCAGCCTCCAAGGCCCGGCCGCTGTTCCACCTGTCCCTGTGCCGAAGCCTTCGGTAACCGGGACCCGCAGACTCGTCAGGGGGCATGTCGCACCCCGTTCAGCGCCGCCTCTCCTGGAGCACCCTGGGGTACGGAGGGACCACAGGGAAACGCTACAACCAAGGATCCTAGCCATCATTTGCAGAAGGAACTTTTACTGTAGCACTACTAGAAGTCTCCTGTTACAGTATTCCTGAACAGCGTTCACCCCCAAAGGGAGGCATTCTCTAGTTATTCCACAGTAACAAAGATACAGTAACAAAGACCAGAACATCTTATTTTTTTTTATTCTTGTTTTTCATGTAGAAAACAAACAAAACATTAATCACATAATAGAAAGACAGGCAAATTTACTTTGCAAGCAAGCTGGAACCTAGTCGGTCAGACTGGAACTAACAGAAAGACAGGATGTCCACATGTATGTAAACTTCCTGCATTAAGTCCCAGTAAAATAACCAGTGTCTTTCTTGAAGTCCACTATTTACACTGGTGTTCTGAGAGAATCAGCTCTACATGACTTTGATTATGATAGCTAATCACTGGGAGATGTCACCAAACTCTGGGGGGAGCAAAAATAAAATAATTTATAGTAGTAGTTGCATGCAGGTATTTTTTAGGGCTAAATTAAAATCATAAACCTTTAAACTAGAAACAGTCTTGTTGATAATGCATTTTGACTGAATAGAAAACATAGAATGAGGAACTATATTTAATATATTCTGAAGCACATCTGTGATTTCTGTATAAGAAATTGCTTCCTATCTAGAAGTTCTTAAACCTAAACTTAAAGATCCCACTGCATCTCTGTGTTATACAGGGGCTGATTGCTACAGCAAAAATTTTTTCTAATATGTCCTTGGAAAAAAATAGATCCACCGCTTGACTTTAATGTGCTGGAAATTTGATTTATTCTATGTGTAAAACTCAGTAAACCAGGCAACAGAAGTTACTAATTTGAGCCTTTAAACAGTGTCTGTCTGACAGCAGTGACAGGGGAAAGAATTTCATAATGTTCACAGCTTCCTAATGATTCTTAAAATAAACTGAAGATTTAATGTGGGTACCTGCTCTAGATTTGTCACTGTTTTTCAATTTTCCATACTTCAAAAAGAGATTTTTTTTATTAGACTTTTTGTTAATTTATACATTTCACCTGACTTTCTAATATTTTATTTCCTATGTCTAAGAAAAAAATTACTTACTGGGGAAGAAAATTTTATATGTTCGATGTGAAGGGATGAAGGAATGAGCAAGACAGACTTAATTAGCATAGCTGGTTTGGTAACTGAAATGCCCTGGCATGAGCAAACAGTGCTTTGAGATTGTAGGGGATTGAGTTAGGTCTGCTTACTGGAAAAGAAGATGGGATTTGGTCTGCTTACAGGAAACAGGAGATGGGATCAAACTTCTCCAAACAAGCGTGTTTGTAAAATGCGTGAGTTTGACTGTAATGTGTAATCTCATCATTGTAGTGAAAATTATTAACCAACTTGAAATGGTATATAAGCTTCTGGAAAATCTGAGTAAAATCGAATTCTGATCACCGAATCAGTCTTCCCGTCTCTCCATCAATTATCAATAGAGGGAGAAATTCTTTCTACTATGGTTGGATATTGGCTAAGAGGCTAACAAATAACCTTCATGCAATGTGGCAAGGCTTAGTGGAGAACCAGTGAACTAGAACTAAAAACTGGTGGGTCATGTTGACCTCATCGTTACTCTGAGTATGAATATAATTCTATTGCCTTCAAATAAGTGCTGCACAGCTATACAATGACAGATTTAACTGATAAATTCAAGCATACATTAAGTAAATAGTAAATTAAATTTTGACTCTATAAGGCCAAGAACCTTTTATCAATTTAATCGATGAGAGGACTACACACAAAGAGCTTGTTAGCTTTGTGGTTTTTAACTTCCAAGGTTAATTCATGGTTTTCTTCTCTTGTAGACAATCATACTTCTGTAAAGTAATTTTTCTTTGTATTTTAAGAGTCTCTGTATGGGTTTAAGGGATTATCTGTGGTCAAAAATTGGTAATAATAGATATTATGCAAGAAGCGTTTTATACTGAACTGCTGTTTGTTTTGATTTAGATACACTAATCATGGAGAAGAAGTTTAGAATTTCCCAAGTAAAACCTGTTAAAGCAGAGTACTCAGAGTCCTCAGGCACGAGCAAAGGAGATCCCTTTATTGCAAAAGCCAGGCTTTTTAAAGTAGTTAGTCCTTTATCAGTTGCACAGTTTTAAATCATGACAAACATAATCCAACCAGCCACCACACACCACGATGTGAACACATAATGGTTATGTAACTTGACTTTCTAACTCCAATTCAGCTGAGTCACTTTCCCATAGCTGAAGTGGAAAGTCTGAGCCACAACTTTACAAGGGTTACAAGGCCTTTATTTTGCAAGGCTTTACCTATATGCAACAAAAACCATTCAAGGTCGCTTTAAAAGGTCAAGAAAGTGCAGAAAAGGAAACAGAAAAATTAAATTAAATAGGACATTCCTAAATAAAATATTCTAGAAAATTCTATGAAAATTTAAGGGAATCTGGAGTATTAAAGATTATAAAAGTGAAGGGGACATGCACTATTAGAGAACATAAACTATATCAACTCTCCATAGGAAACTTCTGCTGTAGAGCAATTAAACCACTTCCTTGATATTATTGTACCTCTAAATTATTCAGTCTACCTGTCAGTCTTGTGAAAGTAGGAAGATCAAAGCTAACCTTAAAACAAGACTAAAATGAGCTGCTTTGAATACAACAGGAATGAAAGCTGAAATGGAGCACAGGAGATCAAGGAACTAATTGTTTCATAAAGTTTCTAGTAAAGCACAGTAGAATCATGGAAAAATAAGCCAGGACAGGTCTGGCTTATTTTTTACTTGTTTTTTTTACTGTTACAGTGCATAATAATACACTGTATTATTAACTTAATAAAAAAGAATAAATACTGACGTAAGAATTTGGTTTTTTACCTCCAACAACAGTGCTGAACCACTCATAACATTACAGAAATGTATTCTTTACCTCCATAGTTTAATCCTGTTATTTAGTCCTATTTGTTTGAATTACAGGGACCACAGTGCAGAGAAGTTTTTTTGCTCTCTCTTTACCATAGTCTTTCATGTATTCGAAAATCACTAACCTGTTCAGGGATTAATCTTTGTTTCTCTCAAGAGTGCTATCTTCATAAGCTTTCACCATAAATAGTTTTTATAGCCATCTATTTATATCTCCTGCTTTCCAACAGGTCACATCCTAATTTACATGTTCATGTAAAACCGAACTATGCACTTTACATGCGATAAAAGCACGTCACTTTGTAGAGAATTAAATGTGCCTTTCTTTACATTTAAAGATTTCATAAGATAACAAATGTAGAATTAATCTGACCAATTGTACATACCCAAATTAAAAATGTTTATGTGTGAGATAGTCAATCTAGGACACTTTTAGCAAGGCTTATTAAAAAATTATTCATCTTGTAGCCTGATGGAGACTAAATTCAGGAATTTCCAGTTAACTTAGAAATGCTTGTTGGTAAGAAGTTAAATATGCTCCAGAGAGTCTGTGACTTTTCTTTGATTATACAGGGAGTGGAAGGTTATGTCCCGAAAAGTAGATCTTTAAATTTAGTCAGATAAAACCTAGTCTGTGTGCCAATGCATATACATATTTCCAAATCTCGTCTGGTCTTCTGAATTTAATTTTTTTTTTTTGTCTCCAGGTGTTATAATTAAACCAAATCAAATCAAACAAACAAATAAAGAAACAAAGACAAATAAAGCAGATATACATTTGATAGAAGTATGAACTCTACTCTCATCTACGATTTCTGAAAATAATTAAATATAAGTGGCGCAGTACTGTCACGAGGGAAACGCAGCGACCACCACAGAGTTGGAGTGGGAAAAGAGGAAGTTTAATTTTTTTCTTCCAGCTTATATAGATTTCTAGAAAAGAGACACATTGGAAGACTGAGGTTCAATCTCTTCAATTCCACTGGTCTTAGAAAGTGTCCATCAATTGTCCTTCCTACAGAAAAGAAGGTAAACAAGGTAGATGTTTATGAAAAAAGATTGCTTTGTTTACGTGAGAATGTGTGAGAAAATTCTGACTCCAATCTTGAAGGCTGAAAAGCAGGGTGACATATTTCTGAGATACCCCACAATAATTATATTATTTATCTCTAATTCAAAATGCTAGCAATAGTAATGTTTTATCCTTCCTATGAAAAATATGTAAGAAACACATAAACTACATAATTTAATTTCCTGTTTTGATGGCTTGCATGGGCAAACCTTGGAAGAGACCTTTAATTATTTCCCCTGATTAAATATCAACTGCTGTAAATATTTGCCTTTTCATTCAAATGTATCCATGCTAAGGCCTACTTAAACCCCCCTTTATTTCAAACCAACTCTATTTCATTTTTAGTGTAGAGCAGAGCAGATATTGAAGGTAGTCAGTAAGGAAAAGACCTGCCTGTACTTTTTACCAGAAAAGGAAAGCCAGAAATGCCTTCTGTTCTGAAGAACACATCATCGATAATTTAATTTTACCTGCTGGCAGGGGCCCCACAGTGACTGCTGATGAAAACTGTGAAGTTCTTCATCATAAGTGACACCCCTGGTGTGTGTTACTCATTTGTGTTCATTTACTATTCAGAAAAAGAGTTAAATTCACACTTCTTTCCTATCTACATTTACCAGTGTGACTCCAGAAACTCTGAAAACTGGATTCTTGTATCAGATGGCCACACCATCAATTTCTTACAAAAGCAAATTTATCAAAAATACCTGTGCCTGATGTGCAGAGTCATCTACAGGGGAGATTGCATTTAAGGCAACTAAGAAAACTAATGAATGAAAGTTTCTTTTTTTCACACTTTCTTGGTGAAGATGCCTGAGACAACTAAAGAGCTTTTTTTCTTGCTTTAGTCAGCGCATTTAATGAAAAAGGGAAAGCAATACATTCTCTTCTGTGTGGATATGCACCCTGAGATGTAATTGATTTTTGTGTATTTTTGTTTGCTGCCTTCAGGCAGATTCTCTGCTTTCCCTATGTTATATGCTAGTAGAAGAGATCCAGTAAGAGGAAATTCATATGTTCAGGACATTTCCAGTAATTCTTCTGTAACGTTCATCCTAATCATGCATTAGTCAGAAATACTTTCCAACCTGTTGATAGTATTTCCGATCTGAAATATTGTCCAAGTTTTCAGATTTACTTTTTCAAGTTTTTGTTAGTTTAGTTGAAAGTGAAGCAGGTCTCCATGTAATGCAGTGAAAATTCTCTGCATTTCAATACCCTGCTGCATTCAAGTTTGGTTTTGTACAAAGAAGGACTTCATCATACAAGGATGTGTGCCAGGGCACGTAAATATAGGAACTACTCTGCAGAACTGAGGGTTGTAGAGAATTTTCATTACCATTATTATATTCTGAGGCATTGCCACTCTGGAAAACCCTTTAGATTGGCTGCGTGAGAGACTCAAGATCTGCAGAGAGACTCAAGATCACCTTAGAAACCCAGGTAACGCACAGAAGAAAAGCTGGAACGAGTTGTAATAGGAAATAAGCCACCTTCAACCTCCATAAGCCAAATAGCTTCATCAGTCATTTTAGAAGTAAATGTTTTCCTGCACTGCATCCACTCATATTAGGAAATTATTTAATGTTATAACAAAACAGGACAGGGCAGGAAATCCTGCATGGACAATAAAGTTCTCACTCATGTTGTTCTCATTGTCAGCAGTAGTTTCCTCATACTCCTACCTGTTCTTTCCTACCACATTCTCACATCTCAGTGGTGTTCTGTACCTCACTAGCCTGACAGAAAGAGATCTTTTAACTTGAAACTTAAATTTTTATTTGGCTATCAATGTATGCTTTTTTCTTAAATCAGATTTTGGGGGTTTTTTAGGCTGGATATTTTCCCCTTTGAAAACTGTTTACAAACATAAAGCATTTGCTGTTTACAAACAGAAAATATAGTCTTATTTTGCTAAATAAACAAGATATTACAAGGAAATTCTACCCCTCAGCCATCTTAAGAGACACTGTTTTCTCCTTGTTATCAACCTGATTTGAAAAATGCAATATCAGAAAACAAAGGATACCAACATTTCTTACAATTTGACATGATGCAGACTTAATGATGCACTCACTGAAACAGATATCCTGATTTAAATGAAAATAATTTACAATAAATATTATATTATAAATATAATATACATTATATTATAAATAACTTGCTGTTAAATATTATATACAACACTTGTGGGAAGGGAAGAATTCCCTTTTCTGTTTACAGCTTGTATAATGTATTTTTTATTTCTACTTCATCTTCTTGAGGGAAATATGATGCAAAATGCATCTGTAACTATTTTTCATATGAACATTGAAACTCAAAATTTGCAGGTTTGCAAAGATGTGCAAGATTGCTGAGACAGATTTGCTTAGTGCTGAGACATATTTCCTGTTGGCCAGATCAGCAATTCTGGTGTTGCAGTTCAGGCATGTAGGAAGTGAACCTTGTAAAAAGGCTAAGAAGTATTAAAATAAAATATAAGATATTTTATTTTGGAAGGAAAGTGAAAGCTCTATTCAATCACTTGCACATTAAATGTCAATATTTTACCACTATATCATGGCAATTCCTAAGATTCAGCATGGAATCATTTTGCTCTAGGGAAAAATAAAGCTGCACTGAGATTTTCGCAGTAAATCTCATAGCATGTCTGTAACTTGGCATTTATCTTTGCATTGATTTAGCATTTCTACCCCATAATATTTCTTTTCCCTAATATTTGCCTCTTATTTTAAAACAATTTATGTTAGAGGCTCCTTTTATTGCCATTGGTTTTACATTGCACATATGATGTTGTCACAGTTGCAACACTGTATTTAGGGTCTGTGACAGCTGCAGTTGGTCTGCAACTGCACAGATAAATTTGGCCATAACAGACCCCCCAACTCGACCAGCCTAGACGTAAACAAGTCCCCGAGTGAGGCAATGATAGGCTGGATTCCAACACAAACCGGGGGCCCCAACCAATCCCATTCAATCCTGAATGCAGACACCTCATTGGCCAGTGAGCTGGGCGGTGCTGAGACTCCAACCAATCCGGCGTTGAAGCGCAGGAATTCTGAACCCCAATAAAAGCGGCTGTCCATCAATAAATCTTCGCTCTTTGTCGCACGGGCTTCGCTGTCTTCAGTCGTGTGCCTGTCTCCAAACTGCCACCCTAAAGTAACAAAGGACTTGTCATGATTTTTGTGCTAAACTTTATTTTATTTATATTCTAAAGAAAGGTCCTGTAGGGAAGAGGCAACCATATTGCAAAT
Source organism: Cettia cetti (assembly GCA_013401135.1). Taxonomy (NCBI): domain Eukaryota; kingdom Metazoa; phylum Chordata; class Aves; order Passeriformes; family Sylviidae; genus Cettia; species Cettia cetti. Next base: position 29,194 of record VZUI01043953.1, read on the forward strand.
TTCTAGGTAACAAAATGGCTATTTTATTAAAAAATCCTACTTATTTTTATATACTAGGAAGAATATTTAAAATAAGAAAATAGTGATACACATATTTGAAATTGTTCCTGTGAATAATTACTTTTTAAATCTTACCTTGACTTTGTGATTCTTATTCATACTAAATAGGAGACATTATTTTCTGTGATTTCTCTGAGTCTCTGACATGCAAGTTCTCAAGAACAGCAGATCAAGTCTGGTACAAAAAGAGTTATTTATTGAATAGACAGGATGTTAACAGACAAAAGGTCTTAAACAGAGTTACTTACTACACAGGATTGAAAAAAGAGAACTACTAGTACATTGCATGACACAAAGGTACCTATGTCATAGCTAGCAGAGACATGGAATTATAGATTAGGAGTCAATGTAATTTACACTGAATTGATGATGGGGTACACAGAGCCCTTCACTCCACCCTTGAGAGAGTAACCACAAAGCAGCATCCTGACTTTGGAGAAAAGAACCCACCCATTTCTAGGGAATGTGCAGAAGTCTTCTGTTTCGTGAAAGTTTGGTGTAGCTTTAAAATTTTTAAAGTGAAGTGTCTGTCAGTCAGAAATTCAAGCTTGTTTTCCTACAATCTTGTTTTCAGGGCAAGATGATTACTGTCAGCTGGGAATGTCACTTCCATGGCACCAGAGATAACTGACACACTGTCCTGATTGAGTTATTTCACCAATTAGCAACTTCATGGGAGACGGAAGATGTTCTGACTTACTGCACCAGTTGATAGGCAACAGATAGGACCTTCGAGGATGGGGGGACATCCTGCCTTACATGATTAAAGGACTGAATAGAAAACAGAAAGGAAGCAATATATATGGATTATGCAACACATTTATAAGCTCATTAAAAGGTCTCTGTAGTTGAAAACCTGGGATTCATTAATCAAAAATGAAAAGTCTCTTAAACTAAGAAGAATGTAACCTATGCCTGGAATATCTTTGCTCCATTGTATAATGTCAGCAAATTCACATAGGCCTAACATTGAGGTATACACATTGCAAGACAGAATCTAGGAGTGGTCTATCAGTAAAAAACATGTTTTGTCATTTGTTTGATATCAAAATGCATCGCTTAAACATTAGTGTTTTAAAACCATTAAAAAAATACCAGTTGTTTTTGCAGGTTTTTTTGTAGTCACAAAGTTCAATATCAAGAACCAACAACCAGCATTCAGGATACTTAGATTCCTTCAAAGATAAGATGCAAATAAACAAGTTTGTTTCTACAGTTATCGTAAATAACTGAATTGCAGTGTCCTTCTATCTTCACCAGAACTGTCTTCAGCAATTCTGGATAGTCATTATGACAATATGGCTGAAAAACTAGAAATAAGAGATAGTACAGTCACATCATTAGAAATTGATTTCAAAAGAATCTTCTGTCTCATTGTTTACTCATTCCATAAGTGAAACAAACTGTGCTTTTGGTATCAGCCTAGCATACACAAAACTAATACAATTACCAAAAAAAAAGTTTAATTAATGATAATAAATATATGTCAATATTTAGAAATAAGAGCATTAAAAAGAACATTACAGAGGTTAAGAGCATTAAGAAGAGCATTACAAAATAAATATACACAAAAATAGATGACTAATAGCAAGTTGTCTTTTTTTAAAATAATTTATGATCAGGATTAATTGAAATACTCTTAATACATTTCTTTCCACTTTCTCCAAAACATTATGTCTCATCTCTGCTTTATGATTTTTTTTATTTTAGCTAAAAAAAGTCTAATTTGTCTGACTTTTGTGTAACTGAAATCCATATATTTTTGTGTCATTTTCCTTGCATGACTTTCCCATAGTTTCTTCAGCAATTATGTAAAATTTTCTGCATGTACCTATATAACTATGCCTGAAATCATCTCATTATCAATTAACTTCTGCAAAGATCCTTTGTCCAATCATTTCCAGTGGTACATCTTATTACAAAATATTTTTTTTCCAATTTAAGGTGAAAATAACTTTTTTTTTTAATAATTTTCAAAGCACATAATAAAGTAGCTTATCTCTACTCTCATTTTTCTTTCACATAGTTCTCTCATAATTATATAAAAAATATTCTCCTTACTTTAGAACTCTATGTTTTCACTAGACTGTTAGATGATTATATAGAAAAAGAGGTGCTTTGTTCCTGCTTCCAAAGTTACCCTAGCTTTTGGGCTTACAAATTTTGAGAATTTTAGGCCCTTTTAAAACCAAATGAAGAATATGACATCAATATGCTGATCAAAACATTTTTAATAACACCAATACTTGTTAGATTTTGGGATAAATTAATTTCTAATGCTTAGTAATTAATTGAGTTAAAACTGAAATATGGTAAGATAGTACCCAGTGCAGCTAAATATTAAAGATGTAAACATTTGGTAGATTCTGTGTGCATTTGGATCTCTCTTTTGTTTCTTCTTCTGCTTGACAGACCTTGCTTTTATGAAATGGCAGCATCTGTCTATGAAGATATGTATTATGTGCAACAGTGATAAGATAAATATAGCTATAATCAAACCTTGGCTTTCTATAAGAGGTCCTCAAACTGTGTGGTATGCTTTCAAACAGAGGAAAGAAACCACTGACATACTTTAGCAGCAAAGAAAAGCACTTCCATCTCAGAGCAGAGATGAAGATCTCTTACTATGCACTTCCTCCTATTTCACTACCTCTTTTTCCTCTACTCTCAAGGTAACTCATGCCTCTGGCAGCCATGAAGAGACTACAGCTCGTACTACAAGATAAATTTGGTAGACAGAAGAAAATACAGAAAAGCTAGGACTTTATGTCTGAAGACACAAGAAATATAAAATTAAATAAAAATAAAGGTTTTAAACCAATAATTATATATCATATAAAATATTAAAATAACACATTTACACACAGATACAGAGGAGGGTGATGTATAAAAGCTGGGGAAGAAGAGATTAGAGGTAAGTGTTCTTAATGGAGAAGAAATTTTGATAACAAAGGGGAACGGAAAAAAATACAAATTTACACCCTTTTGTAGTAACAGAAGAGAAGGGCTGAAAGAAAAATGTAATTTACTTCAGTATGAATCTTGTTTTAAGAGTGACAGCCAGTTGTGTCTCTGATGTAACACATGTATATCCTCATTGTTCACATAACTTTATTTTCATCCTCCATATTCTTAAAGCACTTAGAAATAGCTAGACAAAAATATCAAAACCAAAATGGTCTTTGATTTCTCCTTCAATTCAGTGGAAGGAATCATTTTTGGAAATCAAAGACAAAAGTAGGAGGGGTTTATTTGGGTTTTGTTTGGTTGGGTTTTGTTCCATTTGGGGGGGAGGGTGGGTTGTTTTTTTTTCTGATAAAATGCTTTATTCCAGTTTTGATAACCGAAGTGAGAACATATCCTTACTCTCGACTGAGGTTGGCAAAGCTAGGGTTTAATTCAAGGTTACAAGATTTTGTGCTTATCAGAGCTAAAGACTAGAACTGATTCAAATGTTAAGGTTTTTGTTCTGCTTTCATGCATAGGAACTATTCAGGGACAGTACCATAGCTCTATGTGCACAGTTTGACACCAAAGGCACTTCAGCTGACAAGTTCTCAAGACTGAAATCTTCAACAAATTAATTCTGCTTTAGCTTAAGTTAATTTCAAAGGGATTCTGCAAGTTTTTCCAGGGCTGAGAGTGGTCTTAAAAATCTGAAATAAGCCCTTGCCAATAAAGCTTAATTTGCGTACAGCTTTTAAAAGAAACACATATTTTCTGTGTTTTAGAGGCTTATTTTATCAGAAAACGAATTTGAAACCATGTTATTTAGCTGAATTCAAAGCCTGGTAAGAATCAGAGCTGTAGAAATAATATGCTTTTGGTTTGGTGGATGGTACTGTGCATGTGTGGCAAGGTTTTGGTAGCAGAGGAGGTTCAGGATGGCTTCTCTTCAGGATGCCAGAAGCTTACCTCATGTCTGACAGAGCCAATGTCAGAAGGCTCCAAGGTGGACCCACTGCTGACCAAAGCTGAGCCCATCAGCAGTGCTGGTAGCACTGCTGCCAGTGCTTTAAGAAGGGAAATAATTGCTGCACAACAGCAGCTGGGAGAAGAGCAGGAACATGTGAGAGCAGTAATTCTGCAGACACCCAGGTCAGTGAAGGATGCAGAGGAGAAGCTTCAGGTACCAGAGCTGAGATTTCCTTGCACGTTCTGGTGCATGCTTCTTGGTGAAGCAGCTGTGCCCCTGCAGACCATGGAGGGCGACACAGGAGCAGAAATACACCTTCAGAATGGGGAGAATGCACACTGGACCACATGGATATGACCATGTGGGAAATCCATTCTAGAGCAGGCTTCTGTGGAGAGAGGAGTCCATCCTGAAGCAGGTTTGCTGGCAAGATATATGACCCTATGGGGAACACATGCTGGAGCAGTGATTCCCAAAAGACTGCACCCCATGGAATGGATCCATGCTGGAGCAGCTTATGAAGAAATGCAGCCTGCTGGGAGGGATTCCACACCACAGCAGGAGGAGTGTGAGAAGGGAGGTGCAGCAGAGACAATGTGTGATGAGCAGACTGCAAGCCCCATTCCCCTTCTCCCTGCATACCTTGGGGGAGAGGAGGTAGGAAATTCTAGAGTAAAACTGAACTCAGGAAGAAGGACAGGGTGGAGAGGTGTTGTTTTAAGAATTTTTTGTATTTCTCATTATCCTACTCTGTGCTGATTGGTAATATATGAAATTCAGTTTCTCAAAGTTGAGTCTTTGTTTTCCCATGACACTAACTGGGGAGTGGATCTCTCCCTGTCAATATCTTGACCCATATGAGCCTTTCATTGTATTTTTCTCTCCCTGTTGATTTGAGCAGGGATAGAGTAGCTTGATGGGCACCTGGTGCCCTGGTGATGCCAATACATCACTTGGCTATAACAGGAAAACAAACAATGGTTTGTTTTCAGCAATGCAAAAATACCTACAAATTTAATTGTATTATAGATAGATTTAGTTTTACATACTTTGCTCACATCTGCATAAGGTTAAAAATTGAAAACACTTCCAAAATATTTTTTGAAAAGTTGATGCAAACAAGGGGACTTTCTTCTCTCATTTTATAGGTGAAACTATTTGAAGTATAAAAGAATATAAATATAAATTTTTGTGTGTCAGCATTTTTATAATATCATTAATGACTAGGAAAATATCCACTGGGTAGCTTAAGAATATGCAAAAAAATACTAATAGTAAACTATGGATTTAGTGTGGTCGTAACTCTTGCATTAATTTTAAAATTCTAGACTCTATTATCAATAAAGTAACAACAAAGAAGTAAAGAAAGGTGCCAAAGAACTGAAAAAATATTGTCATTTAATATTCCTGAGAACCATTTTTAATTAAGGCAACTTAATAAATTTCACTGAGTTGCCTAGAGGAAGAAGACTATCCTATTTGAAACACCACATTATTTTTGTTGGTAGAAAAATGATTGTATTTTCATGCACTTTTCTGTGGCAAACATACTACAAGAAATCTCTTGGTTTGCATGTGTTTATTTGAGGAGTGACATTTTTTATCTGGAAAAAAGCTAGAAAGATTGAAAATCTACAAAGTTTCAAGTGGGAATAAGAAGTGGGAAATACATTTACGACACAATTTGAGCAGAACAAATTTTTTTGTCACATAGGATGAAATAAAATTAATATTCTGCTTTGTTTGACCAAATTCTGAAACATGGCATAGTTTATATACTGTTGCTAAAACTTTTACTGCAATGTAGATTTTGTTGAGGTGGGGGTTTTTTGTTGTTTTTATCCAGGCAAGCAGTTGATTCAGCCAGTTCTTATGAAAACTGGTCTACAGTATCTACAGACATGTTGACATAGTCAAACACTCCAGGTTTTATTTCATGCACTAGAGATAAGGATTATTTAGTAAATTGAATTATCTGAATTATTTCCAAGGATATTGCGTATTTATTTTCATCTTACTAGAAGAAATAAATGTAAATATCTCATTGACAAAACTGTCCTAGAATTACGAGATACATCATTCAGATCATACACTCCAACTTTTGGTTCTCAGAACATGAGTGTTCAGAGCATTCTGATTCAGAAATTGATTATATTCAGACTAGATACTGTGGAATGTATTTTTCTGTATTTAATAAGACTGTTTTGCATGGTTAATCATCTCAAGCTAAAATTATTCTGGCTGTCCAACCCTCCAAGCCAGCTACAGCTGCCTATTTTCTTTACAAGCGTGACTATTTTCTTTCTAGAGCATGAAATAGTTGAGGGACAAAAGCATCTTGTGAGGTACTTGAGGAGAGTTTATGTCAGTAGGAATTGTACACATACACTCAGTGTCAGAAAATACACGTGTATAGTGTTGAACACAGGTTTGCTTGTACACTTTATAGTAAGAGTTAAACATAGTCTAATTCTTCCTTACTAAAGGTTTACAGTGGCAGCCTCAAATGCAGCTCTAACCAAGAGATGCAGAAAGTAATGCAGCGTGAAGAGGTAAATGCTTCCTAGGCTCTCCAGCTCCTGTTTAAAATCTTATTCCAACAGGTAGGCTGAAATATATGCCCAAGAGTGCAAGACCAAATCTGTTCCCTAATTGTGCAGAAGGAACTATTTCTTCCCAATCTGCACTATACTTAGTCCATGGAAATCCTCATCACCAGGAAAACAGACACCCAATATTACCAATATTAATAAGCTTATGTGATGCTATATATACTTATATGCCACTACAGCTTTTAAAGACCCGGTCTCTTTCTTCTTCTCTCATGCATATCTGTTTAGGGTTAAGTTCATAATTTAGTCTAGGGTCAGTTTCTATGTTTTAGTTACCAAAGAGCTCTACACCACCAGAAGAATTAAGATTATGCAGTCATCACATCATTTGCTTGGGAAATTTTTATTGAATTTTCTTTGAAACAAAACCCTTTTACATATAAACCCAGTGCTAACAATAGCCTAACAATACTTTAAACTCATCCCTCAATCTCTAACCCTGACCTCTAGTCGTAAAAATTACACTAATGCTGATGCTTTTTGCAGTTGCCCACAGGTGGGAGCTACATCATCTGCCACATGGGAAAGTGCAGGAATGCTCTGAATGTCCAAATTTCTTTCAGTTTGCTTCTTCTCTGTTACTAACAGTCACTAATATTTACTACGAATAAATCTATTTATGACTTCTATATGCTGAATGCTCTGATCTCAATGGCATTCTAAGCTACTTTAATTCTAATTTGCTCTGCAGTCCACTTCCAGCTTCAAATTTCTTCATTTCTCATTTCCCTTTAGCCAGTACTTATTTCCCAATCTTGTTACTTTTCCATGTCAAAAAATGCTCAGGTGCAAAGATTTGTTAATTGTTTTTAGGAAAAGAGATGTACATGACAATTAAAAGTAATACTCTCCTGATTGCTAAAAAAAGCTATCTGGAATGCTTCCTTACAGAGATACTAGGAGCCTGTCTTCCAAATCAAAACTTTAAATAAAGTTTTCCATACCAAATCTTACTTTACAATTACGCTCTTAAAATCACAATGCTTCCCATCACCTCCTCTGCCGCCTAGACTGCAGACATCTGCTGTATTAACTTCTTAGGTGGCATTATTTAAATCAGATAAACAGCTACTGCTGACACTGACACATCAAAAAAGACACCACTGACCTTGATCAAGGTCAGAACCATGATCAGGGGTTAGGAAATGAGATCTCTACTTTTACACACTAAATAATTGCAAAGAAGTGTAAATAAGGCATTCAGTGACTATTAAGATTTTGACAGATAAACTAAGAAGTTTAGCTGAAGTTTTTTCAGGGGAGATTTAGGGTAGATATCAGGAAAATATTCTTCACCCAGAGGGTGGCTGGACACTGGAATAGGCTCCTCAGGGAAATGGTCACCAAACCCGACAGACTCTTGTGCACATGGTGTGACCCTTGGGGATGTCCTGTGCAGGGCCAGAAGGTGGACTTGATGATCCTTGTTTGTCCCTTCCAATTAAGGATATTCTATTACTCAGTGATTCTAAGAATATCTGAGAAAATTATTTTCTTCCATAAATATTAGTAGATCACTTCACTTTGTATAAGTCAGTCCTCAGTCCTGATGCATCTGTTTGACTTCTATTCCAAACACTCTATGCTTTCGTGCATTTCTCTTTCAGACCTAATGAATGGTCTGTGTTCTTTAAACATTTCCATTCATCTGGATCAAGTGATTTTACAAATAATATTCTGCCTTCCTACAGTCCTTTCCTATTTTTTTTCTCTATGAAAGAAACATTTACATATTTAAAATTTCTCAGTTAAACTCTGCAAAAAGGACAGGATGAGGGACTTGAAGTTGTTTAAAGACAACGAGAAATCCAGAAGCATGTAAATGGACTGAGTCTGATCTCAAGACACTGATATGTAGAGCGAGATCTCTACTTTGTGTGCAACAATGTGGGCAACACAGGAGTAGATTATTGACCTGTATGCCAAAAGTGTAGGAGAAAACAAAGAGGGCAAAGGTAATGGACTCCAGAATTATTCTCAGCTGCGTGTAGATCTAAAAATGCCAATTTGCATTTTCCCCAAAGACAAAAAAAGTCACAGCAGAACAGTCAGCATATTGCTAAAATGTCCAAGCTACAAAGGAATTTACATAGTTTCATAATTATGGCAAAAGAATCTGCAGCACAAAGGACAATTTATGATATTTATATATACAGGTTGTGTCAAGTAGCAGGAGTTACTCAGTGGATTTTGCTGAAGTAGGGGTTGCTTTAAAATGGATGACCTGAGAGCATCTGTTGGAAAGAGGAAAATTAAGATCTGCTGCCTTGAGGAGTCTTTTTAGAAGGTAGCATTTGGCAGGAATGCTGATGAATATACAAATTTATTCTTTGTGTTAGCTACATTCAACTGCATTCACATTTTTGAAAAAAGTTCTTAATGAACCTGCTAACAAAGAGCACTGTAAGGACACAACAAATAAAAATGAAATAAATTTTTAATGTCAAAGAGGAAAATTACAGTATGCAGACCTCACAAAAAAACCCTAAGTCCTGCACTAACAACACTAGAAATAAAATATGCTATTAGTCATTCAGTACGATTTTAGTGGGAATCACATGGAGAGAAATAGATTTTTAACTTCCGTTGGTTTGAAGTAAGATTTGAGTGCCTAAATTAATTTTGTATTCTTGCATATGGTGTTTAATGATCACAAGATAGCAATAGAAGAAATATACAGGGAATAAAGTAAATGTGAAGGCTGATCTCTATTTCAGGAAGACAGCATGCAACATTTCACAGTTTAAAGTTACAGGCATTACATGTAGACAAAAAGAATTCTAGAAATTAAATGTTTGATTTTTGCCAACCAGGAGAGAGTGAATTACTGACAATAATCTCTACTACATGAGTTTGCTTTCCTTTTTATTAAATCTACATATTTATACATTTTTCAAATATACTTATTTTGATTAGCAAGTAGTCTTTTACCTTGAGCTGCTGAATAATGTGTTTTCCAGTAGTCAGCTTGTAACTTTTTCTTTGTGTCAAACATACTTTGTATGTCAATTCTGTCCTTTTCAAAATTCATTTTTGTTCAGCCTGACGCTTATGAAATTATCTGAAAAAATACAACTAGACTATTCTTTAAAATGTCTCACTGCAGAAACTTGGAGAAAATGAATTTTTGACTCCTTCAAAATCCATTTTCCCACTCTGTTTATAGCTGAAACCTTTTACTGAGTTTGAACTCTCATTGTTTCAATTCCAACAAAATACTATTTATCAGCAATTTCACTTCGAAAATAACACTGTCCATCACAGACTATAAGATTAATATGTTTAAGAACTCCATCCTTAACATAAAGCAAGCAAAAACTACTCAAGCTGCCTTTCTAGTTTTTATAGAATAGTACCAATTAATTTAAGACAGAACCAGAATCATCAGTGTACATAGTCACAAGCATAAAATAAAGTATATTTTTTTCCAAAACGTCTGTCTTTTGTGTTTAATTTTCTGCTAAATTGGTTTTTTTTGTATCTTTTCTTAATGCAGTAAGTGTTTTTTTAGTAGACTCTGCTTCATATTGCTAAGTTTCATGTTAACAGGTAATGGAATAGACCACTCTCTGAGTTATGGAAGAGCTTTCAGCTTCCTCCCTAGGATTTTTACAGTTACCATTGCTTTAGAGCCTTTGATGATTGAAATTTTTCACATGTCAGCCATGCCTTTTATAAATCATAACGACTTGGTAGTTACTGAATTATTAATTATCTCTTGGTCTTCATACACCTTTGCAAACTCTTTCTCCTACTTCTAAGGTCAAAACCATCTATTTAATTAAATTATTCTCAAAGTCACAAGTCCTCATATAGCACTCTTTTGCTACTGAAGGCTAAGGAAAAAGAATAAACTAAATGCCATTTGCTGAAGCTTGTGACCTTTTTACTGGAGGTACAAGTGTCTGATTTGCTGATGTCTTTATCATGTACCATGGTTATCATGTAGAAAACAGATTATGTATGCAAACTGTGTGATAATACATGTGCCAAAAAACCCAAAATGATGGGCACTATATTAGTCTAAAATATCCCAAATCAGAAAAGATATGTGAGGCTCACTATCAAAAGTTCTCTGAAAAAAGTAAGCACAGTATCCCTGTATCCATGTATCCCTGGTTAAAGACACCAATAAAATTAAGAATGGTCAGGGTTACAGGTTGTTATGGCACTGTGAAATCTGTGGTCTGCTAGAAAGTAAGAGCAATGAGAATGGTCAAATACAAGGAATAATTTGCATAGAAAAAGAGGCTGACTGGAGCGTAACGCTTCATCTTAGGAAACAGGTGACTTACAACACCTGGTTGCAAGCACCAGGGGTCTGTAAAGTCATAACGAGCGTAAATGGTGAGGGTAAAGGATCACAGATGTTTTTCCGTGCAACACAGGTAAGCTAGTGAAGCTATAAGGGATCAGCAGTGCGCTGGTTTCCTTTGTTGTCATGGCTTAACTTTGTGGCCAAATACAACCATTTTAAACAACATAAAAGACATTTTCCAACCAGGGCTGCAAACAATTTCTGCATAATGTTGTAGTGGCAAAATCATGGTGGAGTTACCAAGTGTAATTGTACAGAGACACCCCTGTGGAGTAGTGATAATGAAACATGAGTCCCAACAGCAACCTGCAACTCAACATTTCCTTATGTCAATGGAAACTCTTAGGTTATAGAAATAATTCTTTTCCTGTCTTCCCGAGAAGGTTCTGCAAGTTGCTACCAAAGATAACCTCCTAAAGGAGAGACACTTTCAGCTTTATCCAGGTTGGTTGTTCTCAAAACAAACAGAATACTTTCTTAACAGACAATATCCAACACTAAGATGTTAAGCCAAGGATGTCATGATGTTACATAGAGTAGAAATGAGAAAAGAGAAAAAAAAGTTGTTAATATTTCTTCATGCAACTTCTAGGATGTTATTTGACATCTCTTTCAATTGTAATTTTTCAGAATGAGAACAAAATAAATGGAATATTTATTTTGTTCCTTAATGGTTGGAATGGTTCAGTACTTTACTTTGTGCTGTAGTCATTACTCTAGAAAAAAAGAGATTTTTTTTAAATTACTCTAATACCTCAATTCTAATTATTCTAATGCCTCAAACTACTATGTTCCTAAATACATTTTGTTTATTATTTCAGTTGTGGTGAAACCTGTGAGTCACATCACAGTGTAAGTTTTGCAGAGCACCCCGTCGCTGATCTGTGAAAATTATTTTCCCTGTTAGTTTAACCACCCAAATCCAGCAAGCTATATAGTGGCTGTGCTCATCAAAGCTTGCTTCCAATTTATTTTTGTGACAGATTTGGATTATGTCAATGTCTGTCTTCTTAGATTTTGTACTGCATATCATGTGGTTTCATTAAAAACAAGAAAATTTTAATTGCAGATGCCAGAATATAGCATGCAAAGCTACAAACAATTAATTTCACCCTATCATTTTGTGAAGCCAACAAGAATTTATTTTGTGACCCAGTCAGTGAGATCTGATTCTCTGCTCATTATATAAACTGAGAGGAATTGAGCAGATGTCGATCCCTGTTGGGGAATGGCTGGACATTGGTCAGTGAGCAATTTCATAGTGCATTCTTAAACTCTTCTTTTCTAAAGCCAGTGATTTTATCTTTTCTTGTTTCTCCTCCCCATCCCATCAGAGATTCAAAGGGAAAGTGAGCAAGCAGCTGAATGATTTTTAGTTGCCAGCTGGGGAAACCTCAACAAATCTCCTTGTTTTTTCAACTCTTTTTTCTTTTTCCTTTTCAATACGTTTTCATCACACCCCTTTTTGTTTTCTGTTAATGTGTAATTCTCATTGGAACAGCAAAGAACAGAAAGTGCTTCAATTCCACAGGAGATGAAAACTATTTGTAAGGGAACAGATATCTAATCAGGATATTCCTATTTTATAGACTAACCTAGCATCATTGCAAAATATCCAGAAGCTAAAATTTTATTAAAAAGGCAAATAATACATTTGCATGAGGACTAGATGAAAGCTACAGTAGAAAATAAAAACTTCAACTTTTTCCACATAACAAAAATAAATTTGAATTGTTTTTAATTACTGTCTTGAGGGATAAAATGTAGCCAGTTCTACTGAAAGTTTTCCTTAACATCTCATATTTTAAGTGTATATACTTAGAAATATTATGAGGTCGCATGATAATTTCTTAGTAAGAGAATTTTGTCACTAAAAATAAAGATTCACACAGTGGAGTACCTCCCGTTAACTGAGAGAAGAAAGTTCATATGAGACTCACAGAAATGCATCTATTTGTTCAGTGGTAAAGTAAATGAACCAGGATATTGGAACTGCCTTTCTGTGGGAATGAACTTTCTGAAATGTAAATTTGGCTTACCTTGATCTGTTTTATTGCTGTGGGCAGGTAATTAATAATTTCCGTAGAATATTAGCAACCCCAAGGCCTCAGCTACTTTGCTACATGCTTTGAGGAATACACAGTGGGACACGGTGGTGCGGTGACCAGGTAGGTCAGCATCCACGGCTGCCTGGTCACTCCCTTGGTGTGGGGAGGGAGTCAGAAAGCTGAAAGCATGAAAACTTAAAGACAACTTAATAGGGACAACAAAAGCTGTGTGCACAAGAACAGTCAGAGTGAGTTGCTAGTTCAGTCATAATGAAAAACATTGTGATTTTTACAGAAAGTGATCTTTTTTTTTCTTCCCTCCTTTTTAGTACACATACATCTTAGATGTGAGATTTTGAAGAAAGCCTTCTGAGGTGTAAAGATTTCTAAAGTATGTCTCTCCAAATATTTCTGAAGTAATCCTTTTCAATTAGTAGTAAGGTACAATATTATGATGGTCTTTTATAGGTGTCTCAGGCTGCATTTTTGCCAGTAACTTACTTTTTTGTCTTAAGAAATATCTGAGGTACATGTGCATGGACATATTATCAAATAAACAACTCTGACCCCTGCTTAGGGAAACCAGGTATGTGCATGGAGGAGTGCAAGAAGATAAAGAGTACCTGGAGTTGGAAGGGTTATACCAGAATCATTGAGTGTCACTCCTGGGCCTGCATAAGAAACTCAAAGAATCACACCACCGGCCTGAGACAATTGCCCGAACACTTCTTGAACTCTGGCAGTTCAGAGCACTAGCCTGGGGATCCTTATTCCAGTGCCCAACCACATTGTGGGTTGAAAACTTTTTTCCTGATATCCAATTTAAACCACCCTGACACAACTTCATGGCGTTCCCTTGGGTCCTGTTTATGGGTCACCACAGAGAAGAGGTTAGTGCTTAACCCTCTACTAACCCACCCTAGGGAAATTGCCAGTGATGGGGTTATCCTTCACCACCCTCCTATACCTAGTGAACAAGACAAGTGATCTCAGCTGCTCCCATCACCTGGTCTCCCTACTCTGCACACATCCTAATAGTATGATTTATTTAATATAGTGCAGTGCCCAAAACTTTCCCCAGCACTCGACGTGAGGCCACACCAGTGCAGAGCAGAGCGGGACAATCTCTTCCCTCACTCAGACAGCAATGCTTAGCCTGAGGCATCCCAGTACACGGTTGGCCCTCCTGGCTGCCAGAGCACACTGCTGCACTTATCATTTTTTAACAAGCTTCAAGGTGGACCAGACACTGAGTAGAAGTGGATGAGATGTCCCAGGATTCAGGAAAGGAAAGACAGAATGTCACTGTCTGTGCTTACATTTTATGTGAGTTTTGTGTGCAGGTGCTTTAGAAGGCAGTGCCTCATCTGTGGCAATCTCTGTGACCAGCCATGTCAGTGTCCCATTTGTTTGTGTCTCTCTGAGATAGGTACTTGATAAATAGAAAAACAGCAGTTCCATCCCTAAGCCTGATAGGAGACCCCAGATCCTGGGGTGCCAGCTGGGCTCCAGCACAGGCAGGAGAGGACCTGCCCTGAATCAGGTGGTGGAGTTGTCCTCTCTTAACACCCCTTTAGAGAAAGGATAGGATACAGTAATAAAGACAGGAATTACAGGAGACGGGGAAAAAAGCATAACATGGTCTAGAGATGAGATGCAATACAGAAGAGAAATAAAATACATTGCTTGAGATCAGATCACTGATAAAACTTACTCAAATAAACTCTATTATTTCTTAATCATGTCAGCTGGTCTAGGAATTCACCTCAAGCTGCAGTATTTTAAGGCTAATTCTTCAAGCTTTGGTTTCTTTGATTTTTTGGGAATGTTACTTCAGTTAAACATGCAGCAAGGTCAGCCTCCCTCTGATAAGCAGAGGATTTAAGCAGTCTTGACTACATCTAACCTTGGAGAATTATCATTCATTAAATTATCTTCTATTCAGGTAATTTTTATAATTAACTCTACAGAGTAATTAGTAGTTCTAGGACAGTGAATGACAATCATCATAAATCATGAAGACCACTTATTTCCTATGTCATGAATTACATGATCCTTCCACAATGCAGCATAATATCTTAAAATAGGTGTTTGATACGATGAGCTAGTGGCACTAGAGTACAAATAAGTGAAAAAAATTGACATAAATATCCTTAGATCAACGATTATACTTCCAAAAATTTAATAGTTTACTGTGGATGTCACAAAATAGGCATCACCAATGATCATACTCATTGATGATCGCTGATCCATCCGTTTCTCCGAGTTTTTAGTCAGAAGTCTCTGCCCTACCTCTCTGCAGTGGAGGCAATACAAAAATCCCCTATTTCTCCGAGTTTTTAGTCAGAAGTCTCTGCCCTACCTCTCTGCAGTGGAGGCAATACAAAAATCCCCTATCCAGTGTCAAATTTCTATAAGAAAATAGTGACTGACAGTTCCAATGAACATGACTGCCATGTCAGTTAAGCTGGTTCACATTAATGGAGTGTATTCAATATAATCTAATAGCCACTTAAAAAGGGAATTTAAATTTTCTGGGCTGAAAAAACCATTAAACATTAGCAAAGTATTTGTGCTGAATAGTATTCTCTGGAAAATACAGTGAAACAAAAGTGAAGAAAAATTCTGCCTCTTTTTTTCTTCCTTTAGACCTCAAAGGTATTTAATAAACCTAATGCCTACAGCTAATTTGAAGGTTCAGAAGTAAAACTATAATTAGGGTTTTATTTTCCAATGCTCTAAGGAACATTCTTATTACATCAATATATGTCATATAGATGTCCAGATTTTGTTTTTACCTCTAGGACACCAGAAGAGAGGCTTGTAATTAGCAGTGGTTTTAATAAATAGAAAAAGCTGAAGGGAATGTGTTCCTGTCTAGCTGAATTTTAATACAATTAAAACTTTAAATGTTAATTAAATTTAATATGTAAAAATTAATTAGCTCCTGTGGCACTTGTTCCCACTGTCCAAACCCCACAAATAATGAAAAAACACATTAATAAATTGAAAGGTGGGCAGTTTTTTCAAGGTGGCTTTGCAGAAGAAGTCACTCAAGCAAATACATTAATAATGCTAAACAACAGATAAAAGAATAAATAAATAGATTATTTAGGCTAGGTAGTTAGTACAAACCACTAGCTCAGTCTTACTCAAATGCAAAAATTTTTGTAAATTTTGAGCTTCGATTTTCAGAGATTTTTTTTTCTAGAGTCTCATGTATCTTCTGCTCATATAAAATTTAGTTTTTGCAAGTGATACCTATTTTCTGAAGAAGTTAGCTGCATAAAAGCAAACAGAAAACCATAAAGGAAATAAAGATTATGCAACTGACTAATGTATTCATTTTGTAATATGCTGATAAAAAACTGTTGTTTGACCATAAGAGAGACCTGAATGTGATAAGTATTTAGAATTTTAGATTCTGAAAATTCTGCCCAAGATTGTAACAATGTTAGGTTCTGCTCTGGCAACCCTATGTTCTAAAGTAAATCCCTACAGAACTGTACACACCTTCTCACACCCAGAGAACAGAAAAAACACCAGCAAAAGGAAGCAGAATTTTGTCTTGATAAATGTTATTAGAGTCAAAGAAGCCAAACGCTTTCATCATCTTGTCATAAAATGCTTTCATTATTCATTATTAGACTCAGTTCACAAGGAACAACACTCACATTTCTTCTCTGATGGAAATTCCTTCTCTTCTTATGAAAAACTTCACTGACAGCACACAGTACAGTTGAGGCAATAAAATACTTGGTAATTCTGATGTTCAGGGAGTTGAACTGCACATTGGAAATAATTATCACAACTGGTATACCAACTCCAAGTTACATTGCAACATTCGTCAGTCTCCCAAAGAAGCCTGCAGATTTTAAGTGTGCCTTGCCAAATGAGTGTGAAATACAGTGTGAGATCAGCTTTTCTCATTTCACAGATAACAAACTGATTCACTCAACAATTTGACAGCAGATCTGTGAACCCTCTTTAGAAGATAATAAAATGCTCCTCCTACTGAACATCATTCCAGTGCTGCTTCTTTCTGGTTCTTTGGAAAGCAGTAGATCATAGTATGTTGGCCTGTGATGTTATATGTTTACAGAACTGTGTGCTCTGTAAAAGAACTATCAAGCATTACTTAATTTCAAAAACTATTACCGTAATTTCTGGTAAACATTTTTGTAAATTTATTGGTTGGGAATTGGGGAAAAAAACCCTAAAAATGATAAATGATGGTATGTTTTTACAAATCCTTGGCCTGGCCTTGTGTGTTTTTCCCTATACTCTCACCTTGTGAATATATTATCCCTAGGGCAAGGCAGGACCAAATATTCTTTATTACAGTTCTTGCCTGTTGCTAGGAGAAGCCATTCTCATTGGAGATAGTTCCCAGATTTGTTTCTAGGAGGTTATTGAAACCCCTGGGCTAACATCCCAAATTCCCCCTGCCACAGGACTACTACTCGGTGTTGCTCAAGGACATGTTCTACACTTAAAGGTACTCTCCTGCCTCAGCCTGGTCCAGTGCTATATGCTGGCCTTTCAGGAAACCAGAAAGTGAGTAGGGATCCCAAAATTATACAGTGCCCTGGAATGGAAACAGGTAAAGTTTTTAATTCTTATTTCATCCCTTTTTACCAGAAATTTCCTATTTTTTACCCCCCCAAACCCATATCCCCTCCTTCTTTTTCCTCTATCTTTTCTCCATTTTCCCCATTTCCACAGTCCTGGATAAAATCCCCAAGATCAAGTCTCCGCTGGAAGAGTAATGCATGGGTCCTTCCAATGAGGGCACCACCCAGGGACTCAGGTGGCCCTAAAAACCTCACCTGTGTTATTCCTCTTTGTAACTCAGTCTTGAACACTTGTTACCTGCACACCCTCTCCAAGAGTCTCCCCAAGCTTTCTTTCCTCTTCTCTTTCTCCATCCCTCCCACAGGAACCTCAACCTCAAAACCCTCCTTTCTTAATGCAAATTTTTTATCTTTAACTCCCTTTGTTTCACTCAAAATCCAAATTTTTGCTGTAAAATCTGATTTCTTTCCCACAAATGCCCCTTTTTTACCCTACAGGTCTTCCTTTTCCCCAAAAAACCCTCCTGTTTTTTAACATAAAATGCCTCATTTTCCTGGAAGATCCCCCTTTTTAACACCAAATCCCTATTTACTAATACCCAAACCCCACTTTTCCCTGCCATGTATTCTGTGGGACAGTCCTTGGGGGACACAGGGTTATCCCAGACTCATAGCAGGGTGCTCAAACCCAGTGAAACCCTCCCAGAACGCCCCAAGTGAGGACTCTGGAACTAGGCGGTGATGGTCCTCACCTCTTCCATGGTCCAGGTGTTCTCTGGGGCAAGCATTTGGGGATCCCAGAACCATAGTGGGGTCATACACAGGGGCCCAATCCTAAAAAGAGATACTCAGACCTGTGTGAACCCCAGATCCACAGGAGGGTCCTGAGGCGATGATGGCCCTCATCGTTCAGATGGTGTGGGTATTCTGGGGGCCAGCACTTGGGGGTGAAAGGAGGGTCCATAGCAAGGTGCTCAGAACTGTAGTGAGGTCCCCAAAAATCAGTAATGTAGAACCTGCCCGAGGCACTCCAGCTGTGGGGCAGGACACGCAGTGGGACTCATGCTGACCCACAGCCTGAGCCCAGCTCCCTGTACAAGTGCAGCCCAGGCACTTTACAGCTGTGGGGCAGGAGCAAGGACCATGGTGCCTGGATGAAAACATGCCCCGTAATGCTGGCCTACACCCCTAGCCACACTAGGAAAATATTACCCGGGCTACCAGCTGTGTTCCAAGAGCAGAGGTGGTATTTGCTCCCTCATAACTCTTTCCAAATGCCCGTTCCTGCTCTATCTTAAAAAGGATTTGAACCAAATGCACCAAACACAAAACAAACTTGTAGCAGATTGCTTTTTAGGTGGGCAACCCAGCTAGGGTTCAGTGGGCCTGGGCCTCTTTTGGCCTAGGCCCAGGGACAGGCCTGAGTGAAGGCCTGAACCTGTGGCGCAGTTAGAAATTGTGTTAAGGTATGCAGGCAAGATAGTAAGTTAATTAGGAAGTAATTGGTATTGCTGTTGGTCTGGACACTTTAGCCACCTTAAGTGTAAGAAGTAAATAATGTTTAGTTACATTCCTGAGTGCCGCACACCAATGAGGGAATGCTTTGTATTGTAAACAATATTGTACTGTATATAAACTGCCATTTTACGTAGAATAAAGGAGAACGTATGATAACCATATTGGTGCAACTACGTTACTCGGTGTCTCCTCAAGATTTTTGGGGTACTTCCCCCTTCATTCCCCATTCGCATGTGTGCCTGTCTGCGCTTTACACTGAGTGATCTTGTAATACATTAATTCTTTTTGTTTTTTAAATCGTGCCTTAAACAACATGGTAAGTTGCAAGCAGGTTTTTTTCTTACTCTCTTCCTTCTGAATTAAGAAAGAGCTAATAGGTTGGATTTTTCTGGGGCTGGTCATGCACACATTATGTGTGCCGTTGTAGTATTCTCCATGGGAAGTGATCTGTTATTGACCTCTATTTCTTTACATGCTTCTGTACCAAAACTTATTACCAGGAAATATTCCAGCTGGCAGCTGGGCTATATGGACATTTTGTTTAGATTCAGAACTTTAGAGCTCTTTTAGGAGAATCCTGTCCTTTTATGGACCCGTACCATGCTTCAGGGATCTGCTAACTGAGACTATCTGTTGTGTGAATTAAATAGTGTGGCTTAGCTGCAGTGTCTTCAGATAACTACTGACCAATCTTAATGCTTGGTTGTTGTGGAAAAAATGCAATAAAAAAAAGATAATTATTTCATTTTCGTTCCAGAGATAAGTAGGAAGGAAGAATATGATCTTGGTACTTAGTAATACAGTGAAGTTGTCTGCAAGGTGCAATTTCCCCTCTCAAAATAAGTAGCTCCAAGTAATACATAATAAATATGAGTGTGAGCTGTGAAGGCAATGAGAGCACTGCTGAATATGCTTTGCCTGTAAATTTGTTTCTCTCATGATTTCATTCTTTCACTTATAAATCACAGGATGTTTGTTAAATATTCTCTTATTCAAGCAAAAGTAGCTTATCAAAAACCATGCATAATGTGCCCACAGGCTGCCTGTGGTCTTTTCTGCATCTGAGGCTTAACCTAAGAAATATCAGAAGAAAAATGCTTTACATCAAACTTCGGGCTAGAAATATAACAGGCTTTCAGTAATGATATATGATCAGAATTATGCAAAGATGGTGAAAAGATCCCAGTGGAATTCTGTTCAAAAATGTTTCCCTTTTGGGAACATCCTATGAAACCAATTAGGAATAAACCCAAGAGGATTCTATTGAATTTGTTTCAAAGAGATACTGTATGTAATAAAGAGCAATTGGTCTTTTTGTAGAATTTTCTTTTTTAATCAACCTTCAGAAGATCATGTAATTATACCTCTGCTAGCAAATATCAGAGGCTGGTTTTAAAAATCTGAAAGAATTTCCCAGAGGAATGAATTGTTTTTGTCATTATGATCATATTCTTTAGGACAACTACTCATTTCTTTTGTGATGCTTTTGAGGATTGAGTATTTTTACAGAGGGTCAACAAACCTTGAAGTAGAAGAGCCATATTTTGGTTCCTTCAGAAATCCCATTATGTCTACACTTGAAAAATCCCATCTACTATAATGTACCCAAAGAGTTTCCTGGTTAATAGCCACCATGGTGACAGGTTACAATTTTTCTTCAATTGCTAAGACTATCTAGAATACCCCAAAATTTGTTCGTACTTGTCCTTAGTTTTCTGTTATAACCAGCATTCTCTGTCTGCTCTTTTATCAGAAAATTTGCCCAGTGCCCAGTTCAAATCTGTGTACAAGTAAGAGAGATGTATTAATTAGCCCTGTGATGGGAGTGTTGTGGAGGTAACTCAGTTTGTTTCTCCAGCTCTCCACCATGCTGTGTCATGGAGACACAGCCAGGGAGCTGGGTACTGGCTTCATTCCCATGGGCCATCACACATGGGCAGCATGGTCTTGGCTGATAACTAATGGCACCTACTTCTTCTAAAACAGTGTTAGGGGGCCAGACCCAGGAAGATGAATAGCTACATTTTAAAGAATATTTTATCTTTAAACTATACAGAAAAATGTCCCTGTGCTATGTCTAATGATTCTATGCTCCTCATGAGAAAAAAAAAAAATGTTTTATAGGGTAAAAGGATTAGATGTTCTTTCTGAAGGCTAAAAGTTCCTATCTGGAAATTCAGCAATTTGCAGCAGTGGTTTAAGTACTAGTAGCTCCCTGGGGAGGAGAAAGAGGGCTTTCCTGAGGCAAGCTGTCTTTTTAGAAGACAGGGTCTCTCCTACCATCAGTTCCTGCATATTTTCCCAACTGATTCTACTTCTTTTATTCTATAGATCTTTTAATGTTTGCAGCTTATGAGTTCTAGTTGCTGTCTGTTAATGATAATTTCCATGTTTCTTGTAAAATCTGTTCTTGATATAACCTGATTTGGATAAAATACGCTATTAGGGGACTTCTACCAGGCTTTGCCACAGAGTAACTGGGACTTTGAGCAGCCTTTATAGACATGTTCTGTTTCAGGTTACTTATTTGGAAAGCCTGGGTAACGGTGGATTTAACATTGGAGGTTTCTAGAAAGGGGTAGATGAATGGAAGTCTTAATAGAATGAGGAGCTTCTGGGATTAATAAAATACTATCATTACAAGACTCAAACAATTGAAACTTGAAATATTTCTGGACTACCTGCCTTGTTGCTGTACAATGGGCAGAATAGGCTGCCTCTTAAAGTACTTATGTAGCCAAGGAGCATGACTGGAAATACAGGTGGCATTCGTCTAATGACAAATGAAGAATTTAAGCAGTCATGATCATAACAAATGTGTGATAGAAGGAAGGCAAAATTAGCCTCAGGTGTTAGGATCTGGTACACAACAATGGAGCTATTTGGAAGGAAAGTACCCCCAGAGTGAGTCAGGGGATACTGGGCTTTGAGCCATTAAGGGCCAACAATCCCTTTACAGACACAATAAAGTAGGAATGCTGTAAGTATTCCATTAAAATAGGAAATAAATCTTTATATGGCTTGCAGGAAGGACAAAGCTAGGTATGACTCCGAGACACAGTTTTTTCACATTTGTGAAAGCTGAGTAACTGGAAGCAGACCTGGCATTTGAATAGCCTGTTCTTGTAAATCCTTGAAAGTCAATCACAACTCCTGTAGGCTGGGGTTGCACAAAATAAATGCACTTGAACAATTGCTGGTGCCTCCCAATGGTAGTCAAGCCCCATGGATGAGAGTCCTACTCTGCACTAATTACTGTAGTTACACACCCATTCCTTGCCATAGACCCTGCTTGCACAATCTCCTTTCACCCAACTTCTCCCTGTTCCTCCTCTCCCTCAGTATTCAAACTGCTTTTGTCTCAGATCTCTGTCGTTCTGTAAAGTGCCACCCTTTCAGTAAAACCTTCTTTATATGCTCTTATGGATCCAGGGTAATGGTGGGGGCAAGTGTTCCCCTTGTCCTGCTGGACATGTGAGCTCAGAACCAAATCACTGTGTGGTAACTTCCAAAGAGTGGCACCTTTTGAGCACATTTCATATTCTTATAGAGACCTAGACCTGACACCATTTGGTTTTCCTTTGGAATAAGGGGAGATGTGAATCCAAAATCAAGGGTCACACTTTCTCCTGGGTCTTGCTGTGAACCGTATCCCTGTGACAGGCACATGGCTGCTCTCAGTTGTGGCCAAACTTTCTCTTTGCTGAACAAAAGCAATCACTATCAAGGACCTGATGAACCAGAGGTGCCTTCCCATCTGTAACTTAATTGCTTGTCAATTTGTAGCTTTCACAGTGAGCATGTTTGTGAGAGGATGTGTCACCTGCAGTGTCCTTGGGAGAGCGGGCCAGGCCAGCATGCGGCTGTGTGTGTGTGCCCAGGGAATGTGGGGATGGGGCTGAGGGGCAGGACACAGCTCTTCTGGGATGCCTGCCTGACATTGGGAATCCTAACAGACTGCAGCAGAGAATGGAGCACTTGGGAGTGGGAAAAGCTTGCCCCACTCTAGTGAAGATACCTCAGCTGCACCTGGCAGTGCAGGGCAGGTTGGAAAAACTTCTTTTAACCAGCAAGTAGCATGCTATGGACTGTGAGTGAGGGTCAGAGTCCCCAGGCAGGTGCAAAGGAGAGGATCTTCATTGCAAAAACCAGGTCTTTTTAAGCAGTTATGTCTTTATCAGCTACAAAGTTTTAAATCATAACAAATGTAATTCAACCAACCACCATATATCAGTGATTGAGGAATGAGGACATTCTGAGTTCTGATCAGAAGCCAAATTTATTGAGCATACAAGACATTTTTATACGTTTTTTCTTGTATGGCACTTATATAGGGTTCCATTTTTGGTAACAATTTCCCATTGGTTATACATTCTTCATGACATCAGTTGCTTGGTAATCATTACAAAGTTTCACAACATGTTTCTTTGTCACTTCTACCCCCAGAGAGCCTTTATCTGTGTCTGTCTCTCCCACCGTTTCTGCTGGATCAGGCCTAAGATACCAGGCTCCTTTATCAGTTCCATTGTACTCTCTTTCATTCCCCATAACCACACACCACGATGTGAACACACTGTGGTTATAAAACTTGTTTTTCTACCTCTAATTCAGCTGAGTCACTTTCCCATAGTCCTTTTGTACTCAGCTGAAGTAACAGGCCTGAGCTGTGATTTTACAAGGCCTTCCTTTTGTAAGGTTTTACCTATATGCAGCAATAGACTTGTAAAAAAATTGAGTCTCAGAATAAATGTGTATTTCACAGGAGTATTCATCCACTTTTTGTCTAAGCCTGAATCAATATAAGTGTTATTTAAAGGGAAAAAATCAAATCCATGAGGGAGTTATCATTCTAAAAGGGACACCTGTTTCTGAGGTGGATACACAGTGGAAATAAACGTTCTTCTCTGTCTTGCTGACACTTGTAGGAATAAAAACATCTGTTCTGATTCTCCTTCAGCCCTTTATTGAACTTCAGAGCCCGGTTCACTTTGAATTCATGCTTAATGAAGCATAACTTGTATTAATAGCAGCTATGTAATCTAGATAGTGTAATAGAAGTTTCAGCTGGACACAAATCTAACTCAAGTAGCAAAGACTGGAAAAGCTCAGTTGTGATGCACTCCAGAGATTTCAATTCACTTCCTAATGACAGTGCCTGTGAATCACTGTCCACGTAAACAGAAGCCTGTTTCTGGATATGAAAGCCCCTTTACATGAGCCAAAGGATGTCTTAACAACATCAGTGAGGCACAATGCACAAATGCTTTAAAACAAGCATGCTACAGAAAAATGAAAAAAAAAAATAAAAATCCAGTATTAAAAGTCAGGCTGACAGCTTTGGAAAGCTAGGAGGGTATTTTTAATAGTCAGCTCTTCCTTTGTAAAGATGTTAGAGGGACTTTTGATATCTTGGCTATCCAGAGGCTTTTAGTAGCCAGCAGTGAACCTGAGCTAACAAGCTGTGTGAAATACAAGGTGACTGTGTGGACCTTTGGACAGAGATGTCCAGCCTGGCTTTCCAGCTCCACCAGCTTATGCCCAGCAGCTTTGACCAGACTGTTCTGTGGTCTGCAGACACATCTCCTGGGTTTCCTGGCACAGCAGGGAGGTAGTGCCCCTGTGTTTCCTTGGCAGCACATCCCGGGTGCTCAGCCCTTCCCAATCCATCTACCTTTGAGTCCTGGGAGCTGCTCCAGCTGTGGCACTGTTTATCCACAGATAAACTGCTAAAGTGTTAATCTGAGTTGATTGTGCCTGTCAATCAGACAGGTTGGCTGCCTTACATTCCCATCTTATCCTCTCTTCCAGAAGAAACAAAGCGTTTTACAGAGTTAACTAATCAATACATGAAGTGCATTAGACAAGCAACAAAAGTTTTGTTTAATCTAGTAATTGATCTTTGCTTGTTGACTGAATGAGAGTCTTAGTTTAAGACTAGATATTTACTGAGAACTATGGGAGAAGAAGGGATGAATAGTATGTAAAGATATATAAATTCTACTAAGGTGTGTAAATACAGTGCCTAATTTGGATCATCCAGGTTGAAATTTAGACACTAGGGAAGCAGTATGATTTCTGTCATTTGAGAGGGTCATGAGGGATCTTATCAAAGTGTATAAATATCTCAAGAGACAGTATAGAGGAGTACTGGGTCTTTGCAGCAGTGCAATGAACAAAAGGCAAGGAGTACAATGTGAAAAGCAGGAGGTTCCCTCTGAACTTCAGGGAACACTTTTTTTTTTTACTGCGAGGGTGTTGAATAGTGGCAAAGGCTACCCAGAGAGGTTGTGGAGTCTATCCTTTGAGGTGTTCCCAAACCATCTGAATGTGGCTCTGGGAAGGCTGCTGGAGGTGCAGGGACCCTGCTGGAGCAGGGGCTTGGTCAAATGGATCCCCAGTGGTACCTTCCAGGCTCAGCCATTCTGGGATGCTGTAACACAGCATCACCTCCACAGCACCAGGCCAACAGTAAAAAGATTTGGTTTTCAAACTGCAGTGTCTCACCTGAGGTAGTAAGTAGTAATCATTGTGGGTCTTGAGGAATCTCTGCATCTCTCAAATTCCCAGCTATGCCATCAATCTCCTGGTGTAGTTTGATCTATGATTTTCAGGTTTCCTTGAATTATAAACTACTTTAATCAGTGATCAAGATGATTCCTGATCTCCACTGATGCCCACAACACGTCTCATTAGTATTATTGCAGGTTAAATGTTGTGTTTAAGAAATCTCAAAATCTGTTTTTCCCAAAGAAACCACCCTAACACTTATTTTTAAAGAAAAAAACAACAGTGTTGTAAAGAAAAAAAAAGTCTGCGATGAATATAGTGCTTTTCTGTGTATAAATGTCACATAAAATGGTGTCAATTGCCACACTTGTGGCTTTAGTGTTGCTGCACTAACATAAACCAACCACGTCTCTTGCTCCATGTATAGATTTGCAGTGCAAGTGCCTATTCTCCCAGCATAATTGAACAGACAATCGTCTTGACTGTGCATATGAGAAAAACCTGTTTACTTGAATGTTACATCTGAGGCTGCAACTGAATAATGCTGAATAATTGTATTCTAAATTTTAGAAAACTATTTGTTATTGTATCCTGATCTCTGCAAAAATAAGTGCAAAAGAATGCAGCAGTCCCTGTTTTAAGAGCTTTTTTTCCTTTTTGATTCTTGGAAACACAGAGAAAAAAAAGGGGGGGGGGCGGGGGGGAGGGAGGGCAAAGAATTTGAGAATTCTCTGGAGCCAGAGAATTGGAGAATTTTCCAATACAGAGAGGCCAACTAGCAAAGTTATTCTTTAACCTCTATTGTTTTTAAAACCTTTGTTAAGTCATGTCCAGTGTCCAAAACAAGGCTAAATCTTCTTCAGTAGTACTCCAGTGAGTAATTCCTTCTCTTTCCCCCTCAAGACTCTGACTGACTCATTATTTTTTCTTCCTCTAGTTCTCCCTTATCCATCTCTATATTGTAGTCATATTTCACTGGTCCTGAACCTTTCTGCTCAGGAGAACTGCTGCCAGTGCTAGGATGGCTGTGGTGAAGCTGTCAGAGCATTCATTCTTTTTTTCACCTCTAGTACTAGGGAGCTTCCCAAGAACTGGTTTTCTGTCAGTTCATGGGCTGGGGTGTGTGCCTGTCCAGTGGAAATTTGTTTTCATCACACAGGGTCTCTGAAGCAGCTGGGGAACAAGGATAATGTTTCTGGATGAGACAGTCATGGCCAAAATATTTTCAGAGGGTTATTGTTCAATACCATACTGAAGTGTGAATCAACCCACACTGAAGTGCCCCAAAATGCAACCACTTCCAGACTGAGTAGGCATGATACAAAATCTTAGCTAAATTCTTGCTCTGTTACACTTAAATGAAAATGGTAGTTAAGATTTATTTTCCCTGTGATAATTACTCCACTTAGAATGGAGATATTCACATAATAGTACAAAAAAAATCTGCCTTCAACGAAAATTAGCAAGCAAAACAACTTGTGTGTACTCTAGACTTTTGAGACAGCATAAATAAAATTGTTGCATCCCACTCTATATTAGGCTTTTTGCCTCAACAATTATTTTCTCTAAATGCCTCAGCTTTGCCTTGGCATTTACTTAAACAGCACAGGAATGTATTCTGCATGAATACTGTAGTCTCTGAACAGGCTCTCTTAGCTACTCTAAATGTGACTGAAACCAGCACTTTGTGGAAAATAGCACTTATTTATTGTAAAAGAAAACCTAAAAACGACAATGCTGCCATTAAACTGAAGAAATATATGGGGTACAGGCTTTCAACTCAAACTTCTGGGCATGATAATTTCAGAAGTTCTATGCTACCTTTCCAATTTCAAGTCTCTCCCCATGCCCTATGGTTACTGTTGTCTTCCAAACATATGTACTATGGGAATGCAATGCTGGTGAGTGACAGTTTTATCCTTAGCTATAAAGTCTAGTTCTTACTTTTTAACTGCCTCAGAAGTGTTGTATGTTTACAAAAGTAAATAAAATGTTGCATTCTAGCAATCCCTGGAAAGAGACCTTGACCCTTTGTTGGATTGTCCTTGCAGGAGGATCACCTGTCAGAGTCAAAGCAGGCATCAGCATTTAGGTTTTACTTTTTAAAACATAATGTGCTAGAAAGAAAAGCCCTGAGAGCTGTGAAGTTCAGAATTCGTCTTGCTGTCCTGCCTGCACCGCACTGCTTCTTAGTAGGCTTGATTGTGTCCTCTCAGGAGACAACCCCCACCAGCATTATGTACTTTACAATTCTTGCTTGTGTAAAACTGGGTTTTCCAGCATATATTGTTGGAATTTTGGGCCATAAGATTTTATGGATAATAAGATAGAAGTCATTTCTAGTTCCTTAAGTATTTTTTTTTATGTTGTGCTTCCTAATATGAAAAAGATTTTTGGTGTCTGCATCACTTTATTAATACTTATGTTAGTATTCAACAATTGTGTATCTGTTTATTCTTATGAATTTCTAAAGGTCCCTAGACCACTGTAGAGCTGGTCCTAATGTTCAAAAAATCAGAGACTTCTATATCCTTAGACTAACAATGTTTTTAGTATTAAACTTTCCCTAATAAACAGACATGGCCATATCTCTATGTACTTGTCAGTTATTTAAGGAGAAAAATTATGTTCAGTGTAAGTAATGAATTTCATTGGGAACTTGGTTGTCACTGTTGCAATTATCTTCTTTCCCTGGACAGAACCTTTCACTCTTGGGCAGTTGGATATCACTCGCTGATTCAGCCTGTAAAGGAGGTGTAGGAGGACAAGATTTGCTTGTAATGGTAATATTTATGATCTGCAGTAATTGTATTTAGTTAGTCATCTTGCCCTGTAAGGTGTTACATTGGATGGGGCACAGGCAGAGTTCACACTATATATGAGAAAAGATAAGCAGAAAAATTTTTTGAGATCCACTTCATAGGTGGAAAAATTGCAATACAAAGGAGGATGCAGAATCTTATGAAGATAGCAGGCAAAAAGGGCAGGAAATAGAGTCTAGGTTGGCATAATTGAGGCCCATCTCTACCTCTTCTGTCCTCTCACATTTCAGGTACAACAATAATATTTTTGTTACTGTGATCTGTTTTGTGTGGTATCATTCATGTGAACAAATCCAAATGTCCTCCATGCTACACTCTATGAAACATGCAGTAGAAAAGACTATTTCCAAAACCTTACAAGGTAAATTTTAACAGGCTACAACAAATGGCTAAATCTCACAGTGGAGAGCAATGAGACAAAGCTGAGCAGCCCAATAAAAAGCAATGCCTTTTTGGAACTGTTATTTCCTAAAGAATGGCTGTTTCTATCTTGAATAGTATTTTTACTCATGAGTGACACAGAAGAAAAATTCAGAAACTGGAGGGGTACTTTTACCCACAGAAAGGCAGACTGTGGATGTCACTACTTAGGGCTCTTCCAAGTATTTAATCTACAGAGAGATTAATTATTTGGTTCTTGCTTGAGTTCATATAGTATAACTAATTTAGATGGTGATTCCTCCTGTCATAAATATCTGCTTGAAGGGATGAGACAGAAATGTACTGCAGCTAAATGTAGAAAGCTCTCAGATACAAGAATGGATGTAAAATGAGGAAGCACAACCAATTCTCTCCATAAACTAAGTTGACCATCTTGTCAACACAAAAATACTTTGCTTGTTCTAAAGATATAACTGAGCTTGAGTCATCACTCTAAAACTCAAAACATATCATTCCTGCCTATCTTCCGTGAAGACATAAGCTTCACAAACAAATCCACAGTTCTTGCTCTCTTGACCACTGTACTGAAAGAGAGCAAGAGCAGACAGAATCCTTTC
Organism: Cettia cetti; assembly: GCA_013401135.1. Classification (NCBI taxonomy): domain Eukaryota; kingdom Metazoa; phylum Chordata; class Aves; order Passeriformes; family Sylviidae; genus Cettia; species Cettia cetti. The sequence goes on from VZUI01043953.1 coordinate 58,567, forward strand.
TTTTCCTTTGAAAAAGCTGTTGGCAGAGCTAGAAAGGGTTAAAAATAAAGCCCTGTTTACAAAGCTTTACTACTCTCAGAGACACAGCTGAACCTTTTCACCAAATGCTAAATTTCAAAAGGTTTCGCTTATATTTCTGTGTGAACTCTGTTTTAAGGGTGATGTTTGCTATAATATGCCTACATTTCTTTCTCCTTTTATCTGTGATTAGGTTCAGGGAAATTATAATTTTTCTTTTTTTAAGGTCAGACTAGAAAGACATTTCAAATCCTCTAATTTAAAATACAGGCAAAACAACTCCCTGTTTTTCCTCACCCTGAAGTCTAGTGATTTTTGTGTCGAATACACGACTCTGTCACTGTCTCTTTGTAACACCATTAACTCCACAGCACATGGCATCTTACAAGGTCTTGGAGACAGCTATGTGTTGATTTTATTTTACCAAAAATTTTAAGCAGATTTTTTTTTCTCTCTCTGAGCCCCTGCAGCAATTTTTCTCATTCATCTATGTTTGTGAATCCTTTTTTGGTGGTGTTTTCACTTGAGCAGGCATTTCTGACTGAGAAGTTAGTGGGATTTGCAGAAGTCACACTGAGAAATTCTCTATCTCAGGAGCTTTCCTGCTGGAAGGCACACTTTTTCCTCTAAGTTTTTCCTCTAAGCCCTTTCACGCAGAAGCAGCCAGGGAAATGTAGAAACTGCCCATGGTCTTATTTACTAGTCTGTCCTATTTTTGTTGGAAAAAATCAGACTGTAACTTCTGACTTGGGGAGAGTGAGAGAAGAGGCAGGAAGGCTGTGAGGGAGAGCTGCTGATGTGGTCAGGGCACAGTGCTGAAGTCAGGAGGAAATATTTGGTCACTGCCACAGCTAGTGTGTGTGGTGAAGGCAGCAATCCTCACAAGCTCCAATCTCTGCTGCCAGGCTACAGTGTACTTGTTGGAGTCAAACTGGAATAACGAAAAATCAGAATTTCTAGACCACAAAGTCCTTTTGCTGGCTCTTGTATTCTGCACAAAAATCTTCATCACATAAGGAAGGCAAATATGAATCTGTTGTTGCTGGATCTGTTCCTGCTTATGTCTTTGCATCTCATATATCCAGTCATTAGATCAACTACAACTTTCTAAAACATAGATTTTTTTTCCCCAATATCTAATCTAAACCTACTCTCTTTCAGTTTGAGGCCATATGGCAGGGAAGAACTAAATCTACTTTCTCTTCCTGACTGTAAATTTCTTTCCTTGCACTTGATTTTGGCACTAGCACCAGCTGCTCATTTCCTTTGTTCTGTGTGGTAGAGGACTGATGTCTAAAGATTGTCATAGTATAAACAATAACTTGCAAATAAGTGAAAATGCCATTTGTATCAGTTAAGCTTCAACTTTCAATTTTTTTTCCTAGTGTATCTTGTATGTAACTAAGAGAAAAATTTGTGCCTTTTGTGCATCTGTGCTAGGAGTGCTTTCAGTGTCCTAAATTGGGGAAGGTATATCAGAGTGTTTGACTACTTGAGAGATTTTTGAAATAGGCTAAGCCACCATGATTAGTTGTATGTTCTCTAAATTCAGGAACAAAGATCACAGAGGTTATTAGAAAACCTGCAGAAGTAACAATGGTTTGGAATTATGAATAGAATGAAATGATAAATAGAAATTATTTTTATTCATAAAATAATAATTAAAAATAGTTGTCTTTTCTGTAACAACAAATAATTCTTTGCAGAGGGTTGTGGAAATCCTAAAGGTGCCCTAGCTCATATTTCTGATTTTTCAGGAGCTCTTCAAGAAATCTCCAAATTAAATATATGATCACATTATGACTTAATTATTAGCCAAAATAGTTTTCTTCTATATATTTATGAACTTGTCACAAAAGGAGGAAAATTACAGGGTGGAAAACTTCAGACACTCTCTGTAAAGCACCTGTAACTTTTTTTGTTTCTTTGAATCACTGCAATTTCATTGAAAGTCATTAGGTTTAGACTAGGGAGTTGTGAAAAGCCCACCCTAAATTCTTAATAGGTTCTGAAGGCAATTTAAATTGCTAGAAAGAAAATGCACTGTCCAAGCTTGCAGTGACTTGTATGTCTTCTCAGGTCATTGCAGAGTAGATGTATATTTTCTATTAAGACAGAGTGCCAGGACCTAATGGTTACTCTGGCGGGGACTAATGTGGGATGCAGTTTTCTTTTCTTCCTTTTTTATTTTGTTAACTAATGACACACAAAAAGTAAAAACCTAGATTGCATTGAGAGATGAGAGGAGAGGAAAGGCAGTCAGGAACTGCTCTCTAAGGAGGGATGGATAATTAGATTTAGGAACTTCTTTTCTGTTAAGAAAACAGGCCTTGCAGCCATCCAGACTGATGATAGGCCCAGCCTTCCTGGAGGCACACTGAGCACAGCTGAGTTTAAGCACACTTCACTAATATTTCAGACCCTCAGAAGTTTTATTATTAAAAGGTGAAAGTGGCCATATTTAATCCCATTATACCAAAGAGAATTGCTAAGGCTGCCGCACTCTCTATGTGAGATGCAGGAAACTGGGACTTTTGTTAGGAATCTGTGAACTCTAACACCTGCCTGTACCTACAATGATGCAAGACTGGGCTCACTGTCCCTGTGTAAGATACGCATTTTTCCTGACTTTTCCAAACTCCAGTCAGGCATGGGAGGCTGTGCCACTGAAACAGGGCTGATGCTGCCTTCAGCACTTACTGTGTTCATCCTGGCACAGCAGGGGCTAGAGGCAGAGATTTGGATGTTCAGGTTTGGCTTTTGCTAGTCACTGAGACTTGTGAAATGGGAGATGTACCCTTCTGAAAATTGGAAGGGACTTAATCTGAATCTTAGACCATACTTAGCTGTGTGTGGTAAAGAAGTGTGCAGGGTAAGTTTGTGATGTGCAGATCAGACCTGAGGCAATCAGTGGAACATCTTGGAAAAGAATGAGATGGAGCCTGAGGAGCTGACAAGGAGGGGAGCTCCAGACAGAGCAGAAGGCAAAGAGAAGTCAGGCACATTCCTGTGTGTGATGAGATCAGGTGTATCACTTACATATGCTAATGCAATTCATAGGCTGGTGATCCAGAATTAGGTTTTTCCCCTTGTACTATTTCACATTTTATTGGTGTAATATGTGGTACATTCATCCTTCTCTTTAATACTTTATCATCTTTTATCACACCAAAATGAAGGGGGGAAAGAGTTGGCTATTAAATGTAAATACCAGCAGCTCCTCAAAAAGTTCCCTTTCCCTTTCTTACCTTTCTCAGCAGCAGGATGAAAGTTGTGTAGATGCTCTAAAACTGGTCTGAGTCTTTTGGCATATGGTATTTTCCTCCCTAGGAATTAGCAAAAGAGATGGCAGACATGGGCCAGATATTCAACCTTTGCCACCAGAAGTATGTTAAGTGTGTTAGTTAAGCATTATGGTTCAGGAAATGAGAACATCCCAATAATCAGTGAAATAAAGATTACAGAACATTACTTTTTGTGTGAAATTCTAAAATTATATTTATTGGCCAATTCAGAGAAAGTGCCGTAGTGACGACAAAAATGACAGGCTTTATACATATACAGATACAAATTTCAAAATAACAGATCTATTTGGAATATGCATTTAATCAGTCCTGTGGAAAACATATGGGTACGAATTCATAATGACTCTGCAAATTGACATGGCTTTTATGAAATACACCTCTATGCCATGGAGGAGGTTTTGTACAACTTCTTCTTACTATGTAAAGTTAGGGTTTGTGTATTGTAGTGTCAAAATTTACTGTACATTTTCATTAAGAAAGGATTGGGTTTTCCCCTTTTTTTAAAAACAGCTGATTCATATCTATTTGAAAAAAATTTCATATTCATCTTTTTAATTGCATATAGTCAATTAATCATACTGCATAAACTGCATCTATTCATGCTTTCAGAAATGCATTTAGCATCTGCAACAACACATTTCAAGATATGGTTTATGGTTGCTTCACATCAGCAATAAGATATTTCATGTAAGGGCATTTTTCCTGGGCTGAACAGTCTGCTGGTTTGAAACACATTTAGAGAGTACAACTGTTGTATGTACAACCATACAGCATATGTCTATTTAATCCCTTCTCTGGTACATTTTTTATTATCCATACAAGTGGCCACAACTGCACAGAATTTGGACAGCTAGGAAGCAATCCCAAGATACAAAATACATGCTACCAACCGTTACTGCTCCTCAACAAGGACCAATGCACTAACATGGAAGCAATCTGGGAAATGATGAATTGCGTGGGAAAAATTGTTCATTTTTGCAGGCAGATTTTTACTGTGGAGAGATGATGAAAAATGAAATAGAATTGTCCCAGCCAATTAGAGCACAGCTGTAACATTCAACATGATGAGATTATTCCTCATCTCTTCAAAATCCTACACTCTCGGTAACATATAAAATATTTAATAACTATATAGTTAGTTTTAACTAGAACAACCTCTTTCACCAAACTGCAATGATTTTAGAGGTGTATGTCTGATTCCTGCCCTGCTGCTCATCACAAGTCACGTTTTACAGCTCCTTGCTCAGGAATTCCTCTTCTTTTTCCTCTCCTTTGTGTTGCAACCTGACCTTGCAAGGCTCATTCATCTTCCCCCTCCCTGGGGTACTCCTCATGCCATGGCTCGTTTTGGGAAGGTGGGAAGAGCAGTGACAGCAAACAGCCCATGCCAAGGCAGTCATTGTTTGCTCATGAATTGCCACTACTGGCATTCCTACAATATGGTTTGCACAATTCACACCCACTATGGACAGAAATGAGGGAAGCAGAGAGCTCCCTAAAGTCACCACTGGAAACCTCAGTGTTCCTGCTCTCACCTTTACACCAATCCTTGCAGACAGAGCAAATGAAGAAGAAATCAAATTCTATTTCCCTTGGGTCTTAGTGATGCAGCGGCTCTTTCAGCACAAGGATTTCAGTTCTGATTTGGAGTTCAGGTTCAGGAGGAAGGAGCAGATGAAGGAAACACATCAATGAAAAGACCCAAGCTGACTTTGTACATCCTCCCTGTTTGCCTGCATGGCTTCTGAGCCAGAAAACACAGGTTTGCTTGCCAGCTAGAGATCAGACATGGATCATGAATTTGCAATATAAGGATAGGCATGGCAGTAATCAGAAGAGTAGGCACAATTCTATTTCTTTGAGGCAGTTAGTGCCTGGCTAGAAATTCTGAGCATTTGTTTTAGAAAGCAGGTGCATTCTACTGATGTTTGAGGGGACGCAACATTATCTGTCTTAAGTTAAAGTACTGGTTAATAGCTTCTGGTTAGTGTAGGGACACTCAAAAACATGGGTACATGAATGGCAATGCCTGTTTTCACATCAATGACAGCAATCTAATTTTTAACAAATTATACTTTGTATTATTGTTTGGTTGGGTCCAGCATTTATTGATTTGCTTTGTTAAATCATACCCATGTAAGAGACACTGCCAAATTCATATCATATGAGAACTTATCCATAGATTACAGAAAAGATTTTTTAAAAAGTTTCAATTTACATTTATTGTTTAACCTTTGACAACTTATGCAGTGACACACACCAAAACAGAGCACCTTAACAGAGTGAACTGACAGTACGTCATTCAAGGAAATACAATGGTATTTTGTTTATGTGTTAGACATTTTATGAAAAGGTAAGAAATACAAGACTGAAGGAATGAATTGGGATGAGGAGGGATTCACAGCTTCTCTAATAAATGACCAAAGGCAATGAACTTGATAACTATCTAAAAATATTCAAAGGATATAAATCATGGTTAGAGGAACTATTTAGAGTAGTGCAAAAGGGTATACCTGGGACTAATGAGATAAAAATTACAAAAAGGATTATTTAAATTCACTTTCAGGGAAAGCTTTCTAATGGTGAATTCTAATAGACCCTAGAACAATCTTCTGGGGGAAGCAGTAGAAGCTCCAGGCTTAGAAACATTTAAGTAGGTTGAAGCACCCCCACCACTAACACTAAAAAATATATTCTAGGAAAGAATTCTGTACTGTTAGCATAATACTCTACTTGCACTACTTTTTCCTTCTGTCTACTAATTTTTATTTCTAGGATTTGATAAGTCTAGTATGAACTTCTAAACACTGAAGTTGAGATGAAACTGTTCTTAGGAAGCACACTCACTGTGTGTATTACCCTACAAAGCAATAATCCACTGTATGTGATGTATCCTCCCATCCCTGTTGTGATGATCCTTTGAATAGAACTGCCTGATCACCACAATCAAAAATTTATTCAACTAGTGGTGCAGAATACACATAAAAACTCCATCTCTTTTCACAGGTACCTCTCACTTTTACATCAGTTTGTGGAGAGTGCCAGTAGTTGATTCTGAGAATGGAGGCAATAACTTCAGCTCTCAGACTGGTGCAGGGATGCTCATTATCCTTGGAAAGTTTTCTATTATGTATATTTTCAAAAATCAGGAGTCCTAACTGTGGTCATTTAGGAGGTTGTATCACTACAAAAAGTTTACTTGAGGGCCTTTTCAATATGGAGTGTAGTCTGCCTTGGGTGTCTTCAGCTCCTCAACAACCCATGGAGTATGTTTGTTAAAATCTCTAAAACTAATTAACAACTGTCTGTGGGCAAAAGTTCCATCTCTTACCTCAAATTAAACTGTTAGGTAACTGTATCCTCAAGCTTGAGTCACAGCAGACAGCATGTTTGCTTCAAGCCCCCTGGACTCGCCTTGGCTCTAAATTTTTCTACTTAATGCATACGCAGTTTAGCAACACCCCTCATGGCCGTGCTCCCTTCCCAACTCTGCTGGAGGTGCTGTAACTGGAACTCAAGGAGGCAACTTCAGCATTAACCAGGCTAAAAACCTGCAAGTTCTCCTTCATCAACACAGCCACCGCCTCCCCAAGGGCACCATTTTGTGATTTTCCAGTACACACACATGTACATGTGTGCATTGCATCTGTATCTGGTCATCTTGGAACCCTTCCTACATTCATTCTCCTTCTTGTTCATCGTGACAGTCTCAGTTCCGGCATGAAAACAGTAAATGTTTCCATTTTCTTACTATTTGACACTCAAGCTCTTGTATCTCTTTCTTTTCTACAAGATTAAATTTCATCTGTTTTCACATCACTGTAAGCCATAACTCGTTATGTTATTCATGCAGTAGTCTCTTCTACCTTCCTGTCCAGTCTTCCTGAAATAATAGCTTGATTTTCTAATGGAACTGACTGTAGTTGATCCATTCCATATTCCAAAGAGCACGCCCAGTTAAAACAATCATCCACCTCCTCTACTGCACATTAAGCAGTTTGTAGACAAGGATTTATTGCCAATTTCAGTACTGGTTTGAAATGTCATTGTAGTCACAGACTTGGTCAGGGTTGTCTGGGCAAAGTCTTTTGTACCTGTTTATATATTTAAAGGAGGCAGGAGTAGAAAAAAAAAAGACATTTTAATTTTAATAACTTTCTGCTTCTTTTCCTCTTAGCATATCCTGAAATGTTCAGCCGAAAATAGTTTTATGGGTTAGTACACAAAAGACACCTGAAACAACTTTATACCCAGCTGGGAAGTTAAATGCCTTTGAAATCCAAGACCGTATCCAGATTTATACAAAAGGAATAGGGAGGGCTTCAGAAAAGCATTTTACTCCCATGAAACTTTCTGGGTTTCTGAAGTATGAGGATGGAATACCATTGTAAAATCTTTGTTCCCTATCTGGAGACAGCTTATCTCTGTGTTTGGCAAGCTTTGTGCACCTTCCCAGGGAAAGCTGAACTCTTTTACTGGATAACGTACTTAACTGGGAAAAAAAATTCTGCTGCTTTTTTGTGCTCAGCACAGACATAAACAGTGCCAATACAGGGCCATGGAGCTCCAACAGCTGATGACTGCAGAGTTTCCCCATGAGCTAGTACTGAAAATAAGAATGATAGCTTTTCCTGGACTCTGTTTCACACATTTGCAGTTTCGTGCTGCTGAAAGTGTTTCTTTAAAGGCAGCAACTTCTGAAGCACCAGCCCAGGGCTCGCTGCTATAACCATTGTGCCATTCCCTCTGCATGTCTTTGGAGTGCTCCAGCAGGGAGGGCTGGGAGCAGAGCTGCAGGAGAATTATTGAATTATGGTTCACTACCAGGCTCTTTCACAGGGCTGTTCCAAGGGATACCAGCAGCACTGTTCCTGTTGCCAGCAGAGATGTGGAAAACCGTAACGAGCAAATCACTGCCAATATCTACTCCAAAGGCAGCAAAAAGCCTCTAGGGAAAAAGGGTACCTGCTCCGGTGCCTGCCCTTTCATCACCAGGAATGTTACAAAACACCCTGGGCTCATTTTATTCTGCTAAGTTTCAGTAATGAGGGCTACAGTTGTTTATTATTTTAAACCCCTATGTTAGACAGAGGCTTATGAAATTAAAGCCCTTACTCCCCTTTCATTTTTGCACTGTTCAAGTGTTGTGTATTTTTAATTTATGGCCATGGCTTTTTCAGAGAAAGAACAAAACCAAAAAGAACATACCAGGCTTGAACCTTGCTAGTCCTACGAAAGTGATGAATTATAACTACTTTCTGAGATAGCACTGGAACAATTTTCCCAATATATTTAGCAGAAATATTTCTTGAGGTTGGGTATGTTAATAGAGCGTGAATTTTGCTCTTCTGTAGCTTTAGTGGTTATCTCTATTCTTTGTGTCTTTATTTTCCATGCTGACAAAAATGAAGTTGGATTCCAGAAGAGTCCAGCAACCAGAAGTCTGATCATTGGAGCCACAATCTGAGACATGCAGCTGAGACATGAACCTGAACCACTTCAGTTTACATTACTCCCCACACATTGCTTGTTATGCCTTTCTTTACAAAAAAAACCCATTTTACCCAAATGTACAAGGACTGTACAGGATTGCAGCTCCTGGGTGCTGTAAAAAATTATTTTTACAAAATGTGTTGTAAAAAGCGTTGCATGGTTTGGTGCATGGGAGTATTGGTTCCTTTAGGAACACAAAGGTCTTTGAGGAATGGCTAGCTGCTATTCCTGTGGCTGTTTGCAGTAGCACTGGAATGCTGTGAGCTCTGCAGGCTCTGGGGGAAGTGAGGCTGTGCAGGAACAAGGATTATTTAAATTCATTTTCATAAAAAATGAAATTAATTAGGTTTTCCCTCTCAGCTGTGTTGAGAGGGAAAACCCAACGCCATTCTATGGCTGGTGATACTGGTGGAAGCATGAGGGAGATTATACAGCACAGGATTATGTACAATCAACAGGAATTAATTTAGTGGCTTAGAAGGTGGTTTGATTTCTTTGGCAATCTTTTTGGTATTTATGTTTTGTCATTTGGGGTTTTTTCTCCTATCTCCTTAGATTTGCTCACTTGTTATAACTTGTTAACTCACTTGTTAACTACTTTAAGCAGTTGCTCCATAAAGGTGAGCAGCTACAGGGATCAGCCTGAGAGGCATTAATCCCAAGACTAGCTGTTGAAATGAGGCTGCTGCATCATCCAGGTTCCTCTCAATATTTTCACTATTTTTATTCAGTAATTTTATCAGGGCAGAACCTGATAAAACCTTATAAACCCCCTGAGACTGGGGATATCCTAGATTTGAGATATTTATTCTGGTCAGCATGTGTGAATTAAGGGAAGGGAAATTCCCTTAGAGGAGATGTACTCAGTTTTATTCCCATTCCCTCTCCCTCTCTCAGTATCCATATGTTTTTTCAAACATTCTTAATTTTGGTATTATAATTTCTATTCCAGGGTACTAGAAGCAGCTCCATCCCACCAGACCTTTACCTGCTGTCACCCCAGTAAAGTCCTTCCTGGTGCTGCTCTGTGGAGATGGAGAGCTGTGTGTGCTGGCACCAAAACTTTGAGAAGAGGCAGTGTTTTGTCCCAGTGCACTGGGACCCCTACCAGGGAGAAGTGTAAAGCTGCCTCTGAGGTTACAGCTGGGGAAATGGACAGCTGAGACACAAATTATTGATCACTTTATTATTTATATTTCATCAAAGCTCAAAAGGCTTTGCCAAAGTGAAGTAAGGGCTGCTACTGCATTACCCATCCTTCACCTATGGCTGCTGATCTCCCATGGTATTATTTTCAGTTTGGAGTCAGGCACGGACAGCTCCTGCAACGGATTTCATTCCCACAGGAGGAGCTTTAGAACCCTCTGATCCTATCTGAGCCTTACTTTGTTCCAGAATGGAGTAAGGATGGTGCTAAGCAAGCTCAGCATCACCACATGCCAGACAGGAATGCTCCCTCCCAATAGCCTCTGGTGAGGTAAAAAAAAGTCCCACCACCACTGCAAGGTATTACCTGTTGGGATGAGCAAATTGCAACAGTTTATTTTAATTAGTATTAAAGATGTCACAAACCCTGCGAGTCCTATTTCTAATTTGGTGTCAGCCAATGCTGTAAATATTGAGATAAATCTCAACTGTGCCTTTTAAAGTTTACTTGCAAAGATAAAACACACCTGTGGAGGAGGTAGAAGTGAAAGTGAAATGGGAGCTATTAATCACAAATAGCCATGTAGGCGTTATATTAATTCAGATAACATCTTCAATTTGCATTTGTAGGTTTTGCAGCTTTTCCCAGCCTTGGATTAGAATTTCAAAAACTTAAAAGGCATCATTGATATAATTTTAGACCTCTGTTGTCACCTCTGGATTCCTGATGCCATGAATTGTGAGTACCTCTTCAGAACTGCTTTCTTTGGATACACTTGTTTATTGCTAGTGTACAAAAGCCACCTCACCACAAGACAGACCCTGAGGGGCTGCAGTGAGTCTAGGGAAGGGAACAGAGCTGAGGAAGGCTCTGGAGTACCAGTCTGATGAGGAGCAGCTGAGGGGGGGGGGGCTCAGCCTGCAGAAAAGGAGGCTCAGGAGGGGTCTTTTCACTGTTTCCAATTCCCTGAGAAGAGGCTGCAGCCAGGTGGGTTGGTTTCTCTTCTCAAGTAACAAGCGAGAGGACAAGTGGAAACAGCCTTCAGCTGTGCTGGGGAAGTTCAGATTGAATACTGGGGACAATTTCCTCACTTGAAGGATGGTCAGGCTTTGGAAAAGGCTGTCCAGGGCAGTGTGGAATCACCATCCCTGGGGGAATTCCAGGACACATGAATGGGGGACCTGGGGATGTGTGAGCAGTGGGCTCAATGGTCTTAGAGATCTTTTCCAGCTTGAATGGTTTTACAGTTCCAAACACTTTTTTCAGGGAGGAAAGCAGAAACTTTTGGCTTTTGATTAGGGACAAGAAAACCCCATGTGTGTGTCTTTATGTACTTACGTGTGTATATGTTCTGGTTGGTTTTTAGGCAAGTAGGTTATATCAGAAAATAATTTCTGGAGGGGAGGAAATAGTGTTAAAATTTTTTAGATAAAGCAGTATTTCTCTGATTTTCTAGTAGTAGTTTTGCTCAGGAGGCCACTGCTCTCAGTGCTGTATAAAATATTCTAGGGCCCATTTTGTGAAGATGTATCTCATTCTCACTGCCATTTTGTGAAAAGGATGTTTCCATTTATTCAAATGGAAACTGCTGCATAATGCACTCCAACGAGTAATCTAAAATAAGAACAGTGATACATTTTAGTTTGCTGAATATCTTATTGCGAACCAAGTTTTAGTGATAACACACGTGCCTGTATTACTTTGCTTAGGTTTAAAAATGTAGGTTTATTTACAGTAAAGAAAATACTTTGTTTGCTTCTTGTATAATGTACGAGTACAACCTGAAAAGATCTGCTTTCAGTAACAAAAAGATAAAAGTCTATTAGATGGAGAAACATACTGATGAATTCACAGATATATAAAGGAATTAAAAGGTGTCAATAAGGTTGTAAATTGCTGTTTTCGAATTGCCCTTACGTTTGCTATGATAACAACAACAACAATAATAATAATAATAACCAGGAATAACAGAAACTTTAAAATAATTTAAGTCCCATTCTAAATCTGAAATTGACTTTTAAATATTTACATTTAGTTTTGAATATCTTTTTTTTCTGAGCAGAAAGATTTGCTGATATGGACTGATAACAAGCATCATGAAGAGGCTGCTTCATGTCACTAAAAATTAAAATTAGGAATTGTTCTAGGATACTAGGATAGTAGGAACTGATCTAACATAACATTTTTGTTCAAATATTCAGAAATATTAATATTAATTTTGTATTAAACAGAAATTGTGGGCATTTTTACAGCTGTTATTCCTGCAGATAAAATGTACTTATGTGGCCTTAATTCTGCAAATATTCTTCTAAGTTTAATATGTGTGAGAGAATAAAATGATACAGGATTGATAACAAAAGAAAACTTCTGTATTGCTAGTCATAACGACCATGTGACAATGTGATTGCTGGCACAACGAATAAAAGCATGAATATCTCCAATTTTAAAATTAATATAGATTTTTTCTTTCATTTACTTTCTAGTTATTCAACTACAAGGCCCAATTGCTGTATTTCCCTTCAGCTATCAAATGCAGGAACTGGAATTACAGGAACCCCCAAACACTCTATATATTCCCTATGTCCCACAACATTCAGGAGCTGTTAATAATCCAGTACTGAGGGAGGTGGATACTCCCAAGATTGCTCCAAGTCCCCTTTGCAACATCAGCCACCATTCAGGGTGCTCAGGAAAGTCCTGTTTTGGCAAAGTTGGCTGGGAGAATCGAGAAGAGGAAGCAGCTCTTTTTAAACAGCAGATTATAAAAGCAAAAGTCAAAGATGAAATTGCAAAGAAAACAGAGTACTCAGGAAAATAACCCAGACAAGCCACTAAACAGCATTCACTTCCATGCCATTTTGTTTCTGTGCATTGGAGCAGCCACACCAGCAAGTGCTGCAGCATTTGGTAAGCAGAGCAGTTGAAGATGCAAAGGTACTTAAGGAAAGGGGACAAAAAACACACCACACAAACATATCTACACATTGTATACATAGCTCTGCTTTTTCTTTTTTTTTTTTTTCTTTTTAAACACTGTTTAAGAAAAATATGCTGTGTTACCATAACAAACTAAAATACTCTTTCAACCTTTTAAGATTTTAGTTTTTGTTTTCAACTCTTTTGGTTGCACATAGGTTTTATTTTTCCTTGTCTACTTTATAAAATCTTCTCTCAACATTAATGGCTTCAGGAAGAAGAAATAAGGGAGAATTATGAGCACAGAAGAGGGCTCACAGTGTTGTTCCTTTCTCTTGTGCACTACAGGCAGGCAGGGATACAGAAGAAATAGGGCATCATGTTTTTATACAATACAGTCAGACAGGAATTCCAGCTGGCTTTCACTAAGGAAAGGGAACATTTTCCTCATCTAAAATAATTGTTTAAATCTCAGCCATACATAGCTATGGAATAATGAGGTAACTTATTTCCCCCTAGCTCAGTAAGATGCTGCAGCAAGCTAATGATTCCATGAGACAGACAATTTAAAGCATCGGCTTGCTGCAAATTGCTCAATCCATAACTAATGAGCAGTTCTACAGATTCTCAGTGAATCAATCCCATTAGAATTTACAGTTTGCGTAAGACCATATTACTCAATCTGTGGACACAGAACAGAGCTGCTTTTTTTTTCAGTAACCCTCAGCAGCCCATTCTTGTTGCTGTTTTCGTTTTCAAACTAGTTTTTAATTTCTATTGGTAGGTTGGATAAAAATCCGTCTCTTGAGTGTCTGACAGCATGCCTGAAAAAATACACTGTCCACATCTACATAGGCACACATGCATCCCCTGTCAAGTCCTAGATATTTCCTTGTAGAAGATAGTTAACATCTAAAAGGCAGGACGAGGTGACAGATGTAATTCAGCCCCTGTAGCACTAAAGCCTTGTCCCAGTTTGGAGGGGATTATGTTTTTTACACCTATAAGAATGTTAAGTTAGATGGCACTGGTATTTGTACCCACAGAAGTAATTCTTCATAACAAGCTGAAATCTCTCCTGTGTGGAAAAAAAAAGTAGCAAAGGCAAAAACTTCTATGGCTGGAGTGACAGGACTTTTGTCACATATCTGCAGGGTAGAAACAGGAAATTGACAACTATGCTTGCTAACAGATCAGGTTCTGGATTACTTTATCACTGTGTGTGCCAGGAGATTTGTACCATGTTTTCCCCAGGCTTTGTAAGGAAAGGGTCAGTTCTATCATTATCAATTACTACAACAAGATCATTTTAGGCAAAACAGTTATAGGCAAGCAAAAGTTCAAATCCTGTCAATGAATTTATAGACTATGAAAAAACATTGTATTGGTTGTTACAAAAGAGCTGTGGCTGGAGGGCTGTTTGTTAGTAGGGGAGTGTTGAATCATCCCACTCCAATTGCTCTTGCCTGGTGGCATTCTGTTGGTCTCCCTTTTGGACAATCACTTCCTCCTCTTCCTCTTCCTCCTCTTCGCTGTCATCTGATTCAGCACTGGTTGTGTCTTCCTCCTCATCATCTATGTCTTCTTCCTCACTCTCCTCTTCTGTCTGATGTGGCTTTTCATATTTCTAAAATACATTTAAATAAATGAGAGAGTAGCAGAAATGTGCCTTCTTGCCAGCCAGAGCTGTCTCAAATGAGCGTTCAGAAATGCTAACATGCTGGGCAAATCTGCTTTCCATCATTACATGATTATTAGGCATCAAACTCATACAAGTTAGTAGCAGACATTCAAAAATTACTGTAAGAAGAATGGAATGTCAATAAGCAATCTCTTTGTTAGCCAAAATTTAAACCTTCAGCATCAGCTTCTTTAAACTGCTGATGATTCCCCCTCCTTTTACTGTAAAAATGCTTACATGTAAAAGTTAAAACCAAAGCAACTATATCATCATGGGTACCTAAAAACTGACATGGATGAAGTGGAAGTGATGCTGTACCTGGGAGTTCTTCACCACTTTCTTTAGTAACTACACATGACAACAAATCTGAAGTTCTCAATTATATCTGATCAAGTTGTGCAGAGCTGAGAACTGTGCTGGGTTATTGAGTGTACCCACACACAGAGAACTGAACAGCTGCACCCTGGAAGAGGCTCAAACCCGCTGCCAGCCCCGCCAGGGGCTCCTGGTAGTGCCAGGGTACAGCATTGTGCCCCAGATAAGTACCTCCATGGGGTTGACAGTGATGGTGAGAGCAGAGTCATCCCAGTCCATCTCGTTCTCCTTGGCTGCCTGGTGCCCCATGGCGCTGTGCTGGCGGGCCGTGTGCAGCCGGAACACGCCCAGCGTTATCACTAGCACCAGGACACTCACACAGATGATGATAACCATGGTGGCCACACTGGGAACCACTGGGACAAAGGGAATGCAGTTACACTTGTGGAACAGGTCACCTAAACCACACTAACCTTTTTTCAACCCACAGCACCCCCTCCTTTGGACTGAGAATCAGGACAGACCTGCCATGTGCCTGGGATGATGGACAGTGTTGACAGTGCCCATCCACCAAGGTGGAGCACACACAAATGGGTGTTCACAGATATCTTATCCTGACTATGACAAATCCTAACTAAAAAGTGAGCAAGCCCACCTTTGCTCTTTGAGCAACTTAACTACTGAAGACAAGTAGTTAGTAAGTGTAGAATCAATTAGTTTTTGCAGTAAAATTGTTATCTCATCTGTGTGTTAACCCCTTCTGATCAGTGCTGAGGCCTCAGCCTTACTTGACACAAAATGTACACCTCAAAGCTTGTATTTTCAAAGGTTTCAAAGCTTGTGATTTGAATCTCTTATTTGTTTGTGTTACCACCTTCCTGGGAGACTCTTGAGGACTCAAGACATTTTTCCTCACTGTTTGGTTGCACTCTGAGAAGCCCCTGACTCCACCTAGTCACAGGAAAAAAACTCTCTGAACTACCACATGTAATCATCTCCATAATTAGGTTAGTGGAGAGATACTGCCACTTTTTATGTACCTCGAGGTACTGCAGTTCCCAGAGCAATGGGATAACCCAGTCCATAACCCATTTTATTGCCTTGCCCTGTCTATAAGAATGGAAGTCTGAAATTGAAACAGTATTTAGGAACAAAAAAACCCCAGGTTGCAACAGTTTATCCATTAAACATATAGTTTCATTTTAGTGAACTGTCTGTACACAAAGAAAAATACAGTAATTTTCTAAGCATGTCTGTATATAGCTACTTATAACTGCCTACACTTTACATCAGCTTTATTTCTTTAAATATGTATAATTCAGCTAAAAGGATTTCAGAATCCAAATTTAACAGGTATCTTTGCCCTGGATTTAACTTCGCTGAAAAGGTTTCAGATCTGGATATATATTTTAACTCATGTAGCCTAAAAGTTAAATTAAAATATATCCTAATGCCTGCTGCACACAACTAGATGAACCTATCTTATCTCCAGAGAGCCCAGACTGAGGCCTTGACAGCAGCTAATGCAGGTACTGCAGCAATTATGCGTTTCAAAAATTTCTTCCTTTTGTATAGAAAGGAGTGAATAGAAATTAATATGGTACAGAACTACAAATGCACAAGGACAATATGAGCATAAATATTATCAGTCATACCATTCAATATTAGAAATAAGGCATTTTTTAACTGTCAGGGTCAGAGTATCAAACCATTAATGAAGACTTTAAAACATTTAATTGCAAAGTATATTCCTGGACAGAATAGAATTTGGTGTTACCTTCTTTCACACCTGTGCAATGATCTCTGAGAGGTTTTAGAAGCTGAAACAATGGACCTCATTACTTTAGTCTTTGGAACAGGCTGACCCACAAGGGAGACGCTAACACTGAAATCCATTGTGAGCAGTCTCTGGGAAGGTGTCACATACCTGAGCTATGAACAGCACTTACACTCCCTTCAGGATGCTGGACAGATTGGAGAAATTGGGGCTGGGCTATCACGTGATTTACGTGTTCCATGAAGTTGGAGTTAGAACTGTGTAGAATATTAACCTGGGAGAAGACAAAATTAAGAGACCACATACTAAAATGTATTTTATATTCCAAGCCTGCTGGTTCCATATATTACATTGGACCATGAAGTTCACCAGCAGATAGGAACACTACTTCATAGATCCTAAAGGCCAGATTGACTCCTTTTTTATGCCAGTGTTAAATACATAGCTTAATATATTTCTAATTTGTAGCATGAAAAATGCATTCTAACCTTCCTGGCTGTTGACTCTGAAGTGGCAAAGAACAGGACTCTTTTGATTTACCTGTTTGGATGAGTAGTGACTTTTTCTTCTCTCTATATTAATCAGCTTTTAGGTGTTACCTAAACATTATGAAATATTTTAATTTTCTTAACAATTATTAAGCTGTCAGTTGTCTTTATAAACCATTATTAATTTTGACCATATTGCTTAGTAGGTCTTGCAATTTCTTGGAGTTGTTATTGTTACCTGGGCTCTAGGCCTCGGTTCTAGGTCAGAAAACATGACTCAGTCATCGCTCACCTCCAAGCTGAACTCACTGCTTACCTCCAACTGAACTTACTGCTCACCTCCAGATTGAACTCATTGCTCACCTCCAAGTTGAACTCATTGCTAACCCCCAAGCTGAACTCATTGCTTACCTTTGAACTTATTGCTCACCTCCAGGCTGAACTAATTGCTCACCTCCAAACTGAACTCATTGTTCACCCCGAAGCTGAACTCATTGCTCACCTCCAGGTTGAACTCATTGCTCACCTTTGAACCCATTGCTCACCTCCAGGTTGAACTCATTGCTGGTGTAACGCCCGTTGAGCTCGGAGCACTTGACCCTGAACTTCCTGTCGGAGGTGGCGGAGGTGCCCCAGTTGCGGTAGCGGAGCTGCCGCAGCACCTGCTCGTAGCTGAACATGCTGTCCACACCTGCACGGACAGGGACAGTTCAGGGACAGGCAAGGGAACACTGCTCTGGCAGTACACAACAAATCCACTGCTCACGGAACACAGGGAACTCGGCAGAATGGTCTGGAAAGGACAGGGTATCAAATGCCTCCTGATCCCTGAATGTGAGGATAGTCTTCAGAACTGAATGTAGGTCCCTTATGGAGAGGGATAAATACAACAGTGGTACAGAATAAATTGCTTATTGAAAAAGATGGCCAATGTCCCAGCACTTCCCAGTACAGGAAGCCTCAGGGACTCCCTCACTCCTACGTTCCACTGTGATGGTCCACAAGAGCCCTACATTTAAAGAGAGCAGGGTTGCAATTTTCCTTACTTAACAAGAGGGAGGCTGAGAATCCAAAGGGCAAACACAGCACATCCTGAGATCAAGAAGGAACTGTGTTTTTTAAGATACAGTCACTCTTGGGATATTCTCAAGGCTAGAAAATCACAGATTTCTGTCCAATTTCTTACATATTTGAGCTTTTGTTCCAATATATAATTGATGTGACAAAATAAAGGAAAACAAATTTCATGAACTTACCATAGATTGAATATCCTGCAGTGGAATTTGTGGCATCTAGATGTTTTCCTTGAAGCTCCCTATGATCTAGTTCTAAACACTCTTGTTCAGGATCTAGTTCTGCACCAATGACCAAAACATCACAGAAATCCAAGTTGTGGAGCATTTCCTCTACTACCACTTGTGTATTGGCTGTGAACCCATGGCGTAGAGCATGAAAAAAAAGAAGGAAATGAAGATAAAGGATCACAGAATAGCTCCGTCATTTTATTGCTTTGCATCAGGGCTTTCAATTTTTGCCAAGATGGCTGAACTGCTTTTGGTGACATTAAATCCAGCACACTTGGAGCAAACCAAGAGAAGTGTGCTGTCTGTACATGTGCCAGGATGATGAAGGCCCAGTGAGATAAATAGAAAACATCTTGTTCTGTAATAAAAGGCACCCAAGAACATTACTGGAAGTATAAAAGTGAAATTTGATCTTGGAAATTATTAATGTAAAAAATTCCAGGTTTCAATGCTGTATTGATACCAGCTTTCTCAAGGGAAACCAAACTGGAAAAATACACATCCAAGATATCTATGCTTGGATGATTCTCTCAGTTATTCTATGCCCCATAAACAATTTGCATTGCAAAGGTCTGGCCATCTATCCAAGAGCAGGGCATTATTATAAATAGCAAGATCCTGTGCTGTGTGATTTAAAGAGATTAAGTTATAAACTGACTGTCCTTCAACATGTACAAGTAAAAAAATAATTCTTTCACTGGAAAAAAGAGTAGCATTTCAAATTAATATTTAAATTTTCTGATCAACTTAGCACAGTGCAGCAAAACTGCTTAAGCAGCTCCCTGAGGGCACAGACACTGCAAGACTGGAACTTCCTGCCCATTATGCAAATTCGATGTTAGAGGGTGTAGTGGGAAGAGGGGCACAGCCAGGAAAGGCTTACACTCTAGATTGCCAACTCCTGGTGCAGCGAATTTGGGTGCCTAAGCTCTAGACATAGCTGTAACATATCCAGAAATGCAGCCCAAGTCAAATTTGTAGGCTTCAGGTAATCCACGCCCCTAAACTTGTATATCATTACCCAGTTTCTCTTCTCCAGAGACATAAATCTAGGTGCTGCTTGTTCTAGTCCAACAAACAGTGTTTAGAACAATTCCTCAAATTACCACACATTTCATCTGCCTTGCACACAAACCTCCAAAAGGAAGATTCCTTCATAGACAGTGATTTTAATCTTGATTTATACTTTTGCATTCACACAGTGTTGAATAGTAATACACACATTGCTTAACATTAGAATAAACTGTTATCATTGAAAAGAAATATTTTTAAAGGATTATATATACGTTTTATAGGTGGGAAAATGAGACATGAGATTACTTTCTCACATATTTCTCACAAGCTAGTATCAGAGCTGGAAACATAAGAGCAGACTAAAACTTCAACTTTTGTTCAATTACTGCTTTTCACTTTATCAGCACAATTAACAAAATTCTGTTACAAATGGACATTCTACTGATAATACCCTAGATAACAGAATATTAAAGGATGAGCAGAAAGGAATTATTCTGAAGTATACTAAATTGATACCATGTGGAGAATCTGCTTTTTTTGAAGCACCTTCTGATCTGCCACCATTTAACACATTTTTCAATGTGTTGAATTTCTTCAGTACAACGTTTCTATGGCCTGATTAATCTGGGTGAAGTGACTTCCTTTGTATTACTTGTTTGCACCATTCTTTAAAAAATATGAGGAGACATTATGAAATGAGTAATAATATTTAAAAGAAAGACACAAACCTCTGTCATATTCTCTTATGTCCACTGAATGCTCCATTTTAGTGACTGTGCTGACAATCCTGATGTCAGGTAACAAAATAACACCTCTTTCACTTTCAAACTGTGCAGCTGGTCTAGCAAAGTGGTCCATCCCAGTTATGGTAATCTTGGGCTCATTGGCCTGAAACACCATTACATAGGCATCTATATCTGGGATACTAATGCAGACATCTTCACCAAAACATCTGAAAAAATACATTGGTCATTAACTGCATGTAACACATTGCACTTCAGAGGAGTGTGGCACTGGCACTGCCCCAAACCCAGCTCATAGCTCTCAGATCAGTCCAATCCATCTGGGGCACGGCCACACATGAACACATACTCCTTTACCACTGTGCACACAGGCCAGCTCTGGCCCTCTCCTCCCTTCCTACCCTCACAGAAACTCACTCTAAAGGACAAACTAAGTCTTTCCTAAGGTCACTATCAGAATAATATTTTAATGTTTAATTAACATTTAACAGAGCAGTAAATGGTTAAAAAATTAACTAGATAACAATTAACTTTAGTAAAGCTAACATTAAATTCAGAAAGTGCCAGCTAATGAATACAATGTAGTTATCTTGTTGTGTGTTACTATAAGGGCCTAATTTTCTATTTAAATTGGTCCCATCATGAACTCTTTTAGAGACCTCCAACATTTGCAGAGGACAAGAGGTGCCTGTACTTCCATTTTCATCTGAATCAGCAGTGTGCTTTGGAAGTGAATCCCCTGACAAGCTCTGCCTCATTTTGTGCAGGCACAGGAGCTGGGCCAGCCCTGGAATGTGCAAGCTGGGCTGGTTCCAATGGGAATGCCTGGGGAGCTGTTCTCAGCAGGGAGCTCAGCCCACAACTCCCTGGCACTTAAGAACAGCCCACAGCAGGTGAGAGTTGGCAGAATTTGATGTGTTTTCCCTCCAAAGCCCTGCTTTCCCTGCTCTGGACAGAAAGAGGCCCAGGGGAGCCCAGGAGAGGCTGTGGCAGTTCTGAACATCCCTGCAGCAGCTGCTGTCCCTGTGCTGCATGGACACAGATCTTGCACAGCAGCCCCCACCAGTGCTCCAGGGATAGCACAGATGTGGCAGGGGACAGACACACACAAGCTGTTTCAAACACTCGTACAGGTACTGCTCTTGCAGATAGATCCTCTGTTACATCGAACAGGACTGCTTTAAAAAGTCACGGCTCCGGCTATCTCAGAAGAACTGTAAATGTTTGAAATTAAAAGTAAGTAAGATTGCAGTAAATGCACTGTTCAGACCAGACTGTATGCCCCATGCTATAAAGAGAATGCAAGTACATTACATCAACAAAAAGGGTTTCTTCAGAAGATAGTATCAAGAGAAAACCACCATGTAAATTGGCATAAAAGTAAATTAAATTAATCCTTCAGGTTCAGTAACAAAGCAGTATGATTTATCAATTTAGCCCAAATTGTTCTTTTTACATGGCCAAAGAAAAAAGTAATTGATTCAAAATGTTCCTAATCTGTTCAGTTCAGCTGAAGTATAACTTACTGGACTTTAGATGAGACTTTGAGACGTCGTACTCCTGCAGTAGGAAACTGTCTGGAATTGATGTATGAGACCTTGCGGAGGGCTTGATTTATATTCTCAATGTCATCTCCTTCTATGACAAGGACTGACTGGGAAGGGTTGAAGTGATACTAGAAGAAATGCAAATAATTAGTATTTAAGGGACCATGTACAGACTACAAAAATAAAATATTTTTAAGGGAATGTTGAACAGATGTAAGATAAAATATAGTGATTTAAGAAAAAAATCCTAGTAGCTATCATTGGCTGAATCCACATGTTCTCTAAAACTTGTGCTTGTATCAGTCACCTAAATAGCTACTGTTATAATTAATTTTGTAGTAAATTAATCCAGATTTGATGTTCTTTGCCCAGCCTTATCAACTTTGCTGATACAATTTCTGCAGCAATTTCTGATGCTATTTATTTTTGAACTCTTTAGAGGTTCAAAACCTTAACTTACCACCATGATTATTATTCCTATGTAATCTTTTTAATTCCTATGTAATAAACACATTTCCCATACAAAAGCATTGCATTTTGAGCCAGCCCAGCGTGCAGAAGCATATTTCATCTGTTTTCTGTGTAGTTTCATCCTGGGCTACCTTTCTAAGGTATATTTCAACATGAATTAAGAAAACAATTACAACATTTGCCTCTTACATCTTCATTAATGTCAGACACACTAAAGGGGACTCTCCATCCTCATGATCAATAAGGGTGTCATGATATAAGATGGAGCTGCTCACTTGGGCCAGCAAACCCTGCAAAGGCACTGCCTGCTCTTGTAGCCCCAAGCCTTCTCTACTCCATTACACTGAACACAGATCAGTCTTGCTGACCAAGAAACTTTGTCACTGTTGTGACATAAAAAATGACTGATTTTTACCTTCATAGTAATTAATCCTAATTCCATATTTTGTCTGTTAATTGGTTCAGTAAACCATTTCCATTGCAGAGGAAACCAGCATAACCTCCTCGATGTTGTACTCTGCTGTTGTCAGCACAGAACACAAATGCACCTTTCTGTCCTGGGTAGTCCCTCCCCAAAGCTGGGCATTGATTGTGTGAAGATGTTCTTTTAAATACAGACAGTGACTGTCTACACTTCCTTACAGCCAGAAAGGTTAAAAAGCAAAACACCTCAAACAAACTACGAGGAACAGGAGGAAGTGCAGGGCCCTCTGTCAAACAGAACACGGAGGACAGGTTTAAAGCTTGTGCAGGAAGATCACAAGACAGTGAAGGGTATTTTTTAACAAAGAGGAGGACTAACATGAGTCCTAGCCTGCATACACTTCTTTTTCCTCTCTTTAAGCTAGCAGCAGTAGACAATAAAATTAGCAAAAGGAGACTCTAGCTCAGCCAGTTAATAGCTCAGATGCCAAAACTGCTGGAATGCTGCCACAGGGACCCGAGAAAGCCCCAGTCTGCACCATTTTTTCTTTCTCATTAAAAAAAGCTAAAAATAGCAACAGTTTAGACAGTGTCTCAGAGAGCTGTTACAGATATCTGAGAATTAGGCTGCAGCCCAAAAACGTCCAACACTAATGTGTCAGAAACTGCTGCTGCAGTGCTTTCTTAGGTGGTTAAAGGGTGAATCCCCGCGGTTCAAAGTGCCCAGAAACACCTTCCAGCATCAGTCTGCTCACTCTGAACCTACAAAGCACCACAAAACAGCCCCACAGAACACATCGTGTGTGCACTGTCATACCTGCCTCTCTGAGATCAGGTGTGTTTATTTTTGACATCACAACACCCTTCTCTCTCATCCTCTCTTCAACATCAGGCAACTGTTCTGCTTTCAGCTGAGCTTTCGTCTGCCAGCCCCCCTAAGGAAACACTTCCACAATCTCTTAAATGCTCCTTTCATTTTTGCCTCCTGCTGTGGCTCTCACTGTTGGCTTGCCGAGGCAGCAAAAGCAACATCAGTAACTTAAAAAAACCCACTATGCCTCATCTGTATTTCAGAAAAAGAAGATGTTTTGAAGGTTTGCAAAAACATGAAAAGGCAGAAAACAATTCCGTCTTCCTTTTTTCCCTTCTTCCTTGCCAGTACAGAAAGGAAGACAGTCAAAAATGCTGGAGCAGCAGTGGCTGGTAGAAGAGGGATTTTCCCAACCCATGAAACTGGGGTGATCAAATATTGTCATTTTTCAGAGGGCAACAATAGGGGAGGAATTACTGTGCTTTTAAGCACCATGGACAAAATGCACAGTGCTTCAATTCATGGAAAATCCCAGCAAAAAACCTTACTATTAGGCATACACACGTGGGTTGCAGAAATCCCCACCTGCTCCTTGTACGCACTGCCTTTTAAAAATAGCTGTAACTGACCCCTGTGACCCACTGCTGTGAGAAGCAGCAATGTGAAATTCTTAATGATATCCTTGGTAGGATGATAAAAGAATTCTTTGGGGTCTTTCCTCATATGTAAAAGTTAGAGCTAACAAAATTCTTTTTTACCTTTGCACTTTCAATTTTCATTTTTACCTGCATTTTCACAAAATGTGTCAGTTATACTATACCACTGCAACCTATCATCACCAGGACAGACATTTGGGCACATTTCAGGTCAGTCTGTACAACAGAAAGGTTTGGCTAATAAAATACAGTCCCTGGCATTCCCACTGCATTTTCCAGATGAAGTGTTATAGCAACATCCTCCTCCCCTCTGAAGATGCCTCACCAAAACACCCTTGTTCAGTTTCTCAGGATGCACTGTCTGCACCCAAAGGAACTTCCTGTGTTGGAACTGAAACTTAACTCCTTTGGAAGTGGTATTTTTTTGCTAGGCAACAGCTTCATAAGTGCATTTACACCGAGCACAAGAACACTGTCACCAAATAATGATGTCAGTAAAGGAAAACTGACAATGCAGCTCATGTGAGCATTGGAACAGCCAAGATCCTGCATATGTATCCTACATATGTATCCAAAGAACATAATTTCAGAATTATCTGAATGAATGCAAAGCCATCTGGCCATTACGTCAACTGAAACAGGATTTCCCTGTCTGTTTTTCTCCAATCTTAGAGAAAGCTCTACATTAGCAGCAGTCATATGCATAATGTATTCCACTGCTTTAAAACTACTTGAGATCAAAATTTAATAAATCTTTGGAATCACATCTATTTCTGTAGAAGTAACAAAATAAGCATGAAACCACAACCTGGCAATTCACACAGACTCTGAAATATCAGCAGTGATCATCTTTCTGATCATCTAGCTCTGCAATAATGGAAACATTTTTCTTTGCAGTGTCACAGCATTTCTACTGTTCAGTTTTTTCTTTGCATGATTTTATGGGAAATTACATTGCTTCTTGGAGTACATTTATACAGTGTGTACTCTACCTTGGGCTCTCCACTTCATAAATCAGATCTAAATTTTTATCAAAGATTATGTCAGTTCATCCCTCACCTTTATTCCTTGGCCAAGACTCTCAAGAGAATTAATATCGAGACCTTCCTTGCAGGCCTGCAGACAGGAAATCACTTTCTGACTCTCAATTTTCCCTGGCCGGATTGTCAGACTGGCCAGGCTGCCATGGAAATACTGAGCAAATCTGGGCTTGGTGACTTCACCTCCTGTAAGAAAGAGGATGCAAAATGGTTATTGGTACCAACACACAAACTGCACATATAAAAAATCACTGTATGTTTTAACACATTTAAAGAATCTCTATCTCTATTTAGACTCAAATTCAAAGTGTATTTGAGATCCCATTTATCCCATTTGTGATACAGTCTTTGTGGGTTGTTGGGTGGTACCTGGTAGCAAGCTGTCTTTAAGATTCTTATTTTTCCAGGGTTGTATTCAGGTGTTTATACAGCAAACCCATTCAGGGATGAAACATAACTTCCCAAACATGTACAAGTAAGCATGTGATTTTTAAAAATGAACTTATTCAAGTACTCAAACACCAGTTTAATAAATGTTTAAGTCCAATATGTATTTATAGATAACAGTATTTGCAAGTGTTCTGTGACAAGATCAGCTACCTCTGCTGTTGTCCTCCCAAGAACACAGCACCCGATGAGCTGAGAGTGTGTGCACAGACTGCCTAAACTCCCTGGGCTGTGTCTGAGGTCACACTGGGAATCCCAGCAGTGAGCACAGCTGCTCTCTAAGAGGCTAGGAGTGCTGCACCAGACCCAAGGTGGTGCCAGGCCTGGTCCTGTCACTCTGTGCTGCACCAGGCCCAGCAGACACACTTGGGTGGGTTTCACTCCAGGCAGTTCCCAAGGAAGACTGATCTTTAGGAGCTGTCAATAAAATGTGATTATAGACTGCCTGCTCCAGTGATCATGGCATCTCAATTACTCTTGGGACAGTTAGGGATTTACTCATCCTCCTTTAGGAGAATTTTTAGAGCTTGTTTTTCCTGCAGTGTTATCTCTTGCAGTGCTGTGAATTACTGCCTACCTTGAGCCTGGGAGGACCAAGAGAACCACACAGCAGCAAGCCAGGCAGACTAATTGGATTAGCAGTTGATAAGCTGTTGATAAGGTGTTGTAATTGGTAGATAACTCATCTCTGCAGTGTTTATAGCTTTAGTGTCAAACAACTTGTTTTTGCCAGGCAAGATCGCTCAAGTTTTAACATTGTGTGTGGATTGGAGCTGGATAGGGATGAAGTGGCAGATTTTCTTTAGTTGCATTGTTACCTGAAATCCTGAAAATCCCCACTTCCAGTCTCTGCAGGATGAGCATTATGAAAAAGACTTGAGCTATTTTATATAGTGAAGAAAATATACACTGGTGTACCAGCAGAAAAGAGGTGTCTAAGAAGGCTATTTCTTCAGAGAAGTAGGCAGGTTTTGTTCTTTTTTTTCCTTTTTTTCTTTTTTTTTTTAACATTACAGCGTACTCTGCCTCTCTTTTTCTTATCCCAAAGGAAGGTTCCCAAAGGGAGATTATTCTTGTCCACTGTCATTCATTTGTCCATTACACAGGAAATTTTCTCTGGGCAGAATTTTTTTGATATTTCCTAGAAACTTTCATGTATACAGCAGCTAAAGTTCAGCCTTTCTGATACTTACCAAGACAATTATTTGGTAATTATTTGGCAAATTGATAGTGCATTAGGTGGACACTGGCTTTGCAGCCAAAGTGCTGTTTTATTTATTTGCTTATACTGTCTTTGAAAGTACACATACAGCAGTAATGTAACTGCATAGAAAAAAGTATGCCAAATTAAAATAAAAGGCAAACATCTCCTTAAAAAGGAGACAAAGAGAGAAAACCATTTAAGAGATTACCAAAGAAGAAGGAATTACATTTTGTTTGAAACATCACATTCTCATATCACTACAGCATTGTGAAGACAGCAAGTTCCAAGGCTAAAATACCAACACTAATCCTGGAGCTTTGAAATTTAGAAACCTTAGTAAGTCTGCCAGTAGGTCTTAATAGTTCTGAGGAGATACAAAATAAGAAGCAGGCTCAGAAGAGTGAAGGTATTTAAATGTGAAATACTCATTAAAATGTATATAAATACTCATTAAAATGTATATAAAAGACCAGACAAGAAGCCAGAACAAAGAACTCTGTGCTGTGGCTTTGCCTGACAGAAATAAGCTGAATGAACCAAAGCATCCATGAGCAGATACTGGTTGTTCTTCCACTTTGGACTAGTTCTCTGGTATTCTTGACAAAGCACTAACAATTACATTGCTAGCTCATTAGCAGTGATACAGTATTTGCCCATAAATCATGAAATACGCAGGGTATGCACTGTACCCAAGCCACACTTTTAGAAAATACTGGTGCACAAGGAGGCATTACCATCTTGGAGATGTATGATTCTTGTTTAAAGTCATCTGTCCAGCCACCAACATAAAAGCATGGGAGGGAATATGAGTGTTTCCAGTAATAAGCTTTTGAAATACTCTAAAAAATACAGGCACTACAAAAGCATTGAGCATTTAAAGAACAAGTCTTACACACCCTCTTCACAGGAATAAGGATGGTGTTTGTGCAGCTGCAGAGATCGAGACTGGACTATAAAGAAGGTGAAGTAATCTTTGCTTGGGAGAGGCTATCAACTGTTATTTAAACAAAAATCCCCTAGTACTTCAAGAAAATGCGGGTGAAAAACAGCTGGGAGTAGACAGTGTCATACTGTGAGAGTAGAGAAAATGTGCTATGGCCATGGAATAGCACAGTGATCCAGGCTGGGACAATGCATATGAACTGCAGAGTCTGCAGGGACATGGAGGGATGAGGCACTCTGTCCCCAGCCCCAAGAAAAACACAGCTGTACCTTATCTACTCTTGAGAATATTGCCTAAGCTTTTTAACTTTTAAGACAGAGGCTCCCCAAGCAATCCCTTCCATCCACCACTGATGCTTGAGGCGGACATTTATTCCCAACAGAAAACGTGAGCAGTCAAAATACAGCCGTATCATTTTCCTTTGTCAGGCTAAACAAGGACTCCTCTTTACATTTTCCAACAAACACTGTAGACTAGGAACATCTCTGTTGCTCTTCCTGGAACTTATCTTGCTGAAGTACTAACTCTAATGCAGTGTTCTTGTCACTGTATGTGTAAAACAGGATGCGCCTGTTCATCCAGGGCAGTGAGAACTCCAGCTTTTAATCACATGAAAAAGAAAGAATACTTAAAAGAGAGAATACTATCTTATACCAGATTGCTAAATAAGCCTTCCATAAGCAACTTTTACCAGTGTTAAAGACAAAATTATATACCTGTCAATTCTGAACTTGAAGGTGAACAGAAGTCGTTATTTCTGACTCTTCTTACAGTTGCTTGTAATTGCAGCATGCTGTCATTTGATATTCTTCTGTCTCAGCATTTCAGAATCTTCTCAGCTCAGTGGGGTGTGCTAGCTGCTGATGTTCCCATTGCCAGTAATTATCAGATTGCAAATGGACAAAATCAAATGCAATGAAAGTAGGAAGCAAAACCCAAAACTCTCACTAAAATTAAAGAAATGGCCTAAAGCCATTTTCCTACAATCCTGATTTTTAGCTTTGATAAAATATTTTATTTGTACTTAGTTCTACTGTATTAGTGTGTTTGAAAGCTGTGTTTCCTTCTGCATCTGCAACCTGATATTCCTTGAGTATTTGACTTCAGCTTCTCAGTGGGTGGAAATTTAGCCCCAGATGGCAAAGCCCCAAATCCTAGTCACTCTAAAGTTCTGAGCTCCCAAGACTAGATTAGTATAAATATATTTAATCCAGAATGAACATGATAATTCCATTGCATGTTTAAGCACAAAGGGTAACTGTACCTAATGCTGATAGTAACATTTTACAGAATATTATCCAAATTCTTTTAAATACTGATTTTTCAACTGGAGATCTTTTCACCTGAAGCATGATTCATTTCATTCTCCCCAGGCAGTTGACACCAGCTCACTCAGTGGCTTTGCTGGGCAGAAGGATGCTAGTTCCACTGCCTGGATTTGACTTGGCCCTGATATTCTTACCTGCTAAGAAACAACTCAGAAAAGACATGAGCTGCTCCCAACAGCTCTTTCTGCTTTAAGGCACTTTGAGCTCTTGGTTCTGACACCAAAGTGAGCCTATGCAACAACATTTTTGGGATAATGAAAAAGACCTAAATAGATTACATAGAGAAGAAAGTGGAGCTCCAGCGATGGTAATCCAAGTTTATGAAAATTTGTAATATTTCTGTAACACAGCATCTCCAGTTTCTCTTCAGAGCTCAGCATATCCAGTTAACCTGGACTGCCTCAGTAAGGTTCACAGGACTTCTCTGCTGTCAGGGTCTTTTTGCCCTTTCCTACAAATGAAATACTGCTCAGACACAGCTCATCTCCATGAACCTGTTGGTAAGTTCTGAGAGAATGAGAAAGCCTAGTCCTCAGCTGTGTTGTATCTTGTGTTTCACTCAGCACTAGGTTTATTTATTGCTATGGATTAATATGCTGTGAGTGCTAATTCTTGGGGAACAGTCAAGGCTGATGAATGATAGGACCAAGAGAGGAAAACAGAACGTTCCCTGCTATCAGGGAATTAAGTTAATGTCTGTAACACAAAAAAGACTGAAACTACACTATAGTTTAGTCACCAACTACTCTTACTACAATTCATTCCATGAAAAAAATTTTGAAACTTCTGATTATTTCCTCTTCCTTAAATGTAAATGTTGTGGTTGCCATCACAGTTGTGAGGGAACACAGGCCACAGGGTTGTTCAGGTCTGGCTGATAAAATTGGGCATTGCTTTTCACACCTGACCCAGAATACACCATCACTCCCAAAGTCTCGCAGGTACAGGAGGATGGATGGTGGCTTTTGGCATTAATTCAACCCTTGTAAAGGGAAGATGGTGTCAGTAGACTGTGGAGGCATCCAGAGGAACAATGACATCCATAATATTTCACTATAATGCTGTTCACTCCTTAGTCATTGTTGAAGTAGCATGTACCATATCTTATACTTGTTAAAATCATAACTGTTTTCTGGAGTGAGATTCTTCTGTGCTGATTCTGATCTCTTTTGCTGCTGGAATTATCTAGATAACTAGAGCTGTCAGGGTATGCTGAGGGGTAGTGTCCCACCATATTGGCTGCACAGCCAAGGAGGGACTCACCCAGCAGAACATGCAGGAGATCCCACAGATACCTCAGTGGGGAGCAATCAGCAAGACTTTACAATATCAGTGCTTGGCACAGACCTAAACAGGCATAGGCACAGTTAGAGCTGCTGCCTGAAATTTCAAACACAACAGATCAAATGGAGAAGAGCAACCCACTAGCTGAGTATTTTGCAGATGTCTGTCTGTCTGTCTTGGGACAGCTCAGTGGGGGTGACACCTCACACACATGGAGGAGAAGAAATGTTTTGTTATGAACAGCTGAAGACTGCCAGATGAACAACAACTTATGAGGGTTAAGAACTGTTACCTAGCAATCACCTATGGTTGCAGCCACAGAGAGGTTCTGCTGGACATATTATATCTGTTAGATAGCATTGGAGAGCCCAGGGGAAACTGAAGAGTCCCAGGGTTTGGACTTCATGGGGTTAAAAAGCATTCATTAAAGAAGCAGAGCCTGTTTCCATTACACTTATGTTTTTCATTTTGCATTGAGTTGATATAAAATGTGACAGAATTTGATTAGCATTGAATTTTACAGTTGTTGGTTTGACTACACAGATGTAAAGTGCTGTTTGCATTCCTTACCAATCTCCAAAGAACAATCAGGCATGTCAAAACAAGTGACTTTATTGAGCTCACAGATTTTGCAGGGATTTTTGCCCTATCCTAATAACGAGCAAGTAATCAGAAAGGCAGTCAAAGCACAATGAGGTTTTCATGGGAAATGATGAAATCAAGAGACTTTCCAACTGAGATGCAATTAAAGATATTCTAGAATCTGGTTATATTGAGCCAGATAATTAAAGAACAATTGATTATTCAAGGTTCCAACAAAAAGACTGAATAAATCTGGGAGCAGGCACAAGACATTCTGGCTCTGAAGTCCTCAGGTCCAAGCCTCCAAATTTATCCCATCTTTTTATTATGGCAGCTTAGGGAGCTGGGTTTAATTCCCTGACAAGTTGATTAGCTGTTAAATAAGCTGTTAGGATGAAACCTAAAACAGATTTCAGGAGTAGCTCCAGTTAGTGACATAACACTTTATACTTCCAGAGCTTTTCAGCACAGGTACATTTTAGTAGGGTTTTTTATAACACTCAGATAAAAACTAATCAGAAATTTGTCACCAAGCATGGGCCATGTTAAGTCTAGGTAGATATCCCAGACTTAACCCAACAACCTCACTCAAACAGCTTTAGGCTGTAAAGCTTTATCTGAAGTATGACAAGTCCAGAGAACACTAAGGGCTCATAAGTGTCCAAATGCCAAACAATCAGACTCCAACTTTTAACTTTTACAGTGCTTCTTGCCTTGAATCATCAGTCAGTTCTCTGGCTGCACTGGGTGATTTCTGTGTCACCAGAGGGCTGGTATGTGAGGATGATAAGGTTATCCACAGAAGGGCTTTATAGAAAACCCTGATCTTTCCAGCATAGGTTAAGGAAAGAGGAAAATGACAGGAGAATGTTAAAGAAAAATAGAATAGAAAACAGCAATTCCTTAGAAAACAGGAACTACACAGCCTTCTGCTGTGTCCATGCTAATAAAATAAATGTTGGCAGGCTTCTCCTAAGACCCCCTCTATGCAGTGTCCAGCAGAATTGTATTGTGAGGCTCCAGCACTGCTGAAGGGGTGGCACTGTTATTGCCAGCCATGGTAAGCCACACCATAATCTTGTGACAAGTCATTCATGTGTCACTGCTTTCTTGAGAGAGTTTTAGGAGCCACACACAAACTCGTTCCCTCCCAAAATGCCTTGTTATGAACTTAAGACCTTATCTTTTCAGAGAAACCATGAGAAAGTCTGTCTTCTGCCTCTGGTACAAAAAATGATGACTACCCAAGCATGTAACTTGCTCCCTCTGTCTGTCTGCTTTTGCCCCTGGATATATAGCAATAAAGGGATCAGAGTGGGAAACTATAAACCTTGGTATAATGGAAGAAGTTTCTCAATCTTTAAAAGAGTCCATTTGCTATGTCCTCAGATAAACTGAATCAGAAATAATGAACTCAGAGCAGAACTTCCTGGGGTAAGCTCTTGTAAAGTGTGCTCCAGGACAAGCTAACGATTTGTTTGCATTGCTCAGGAGAATAAAACAGAATGTTCAAACCTAAAAGGCAGAATAAAAAGAGAAGATCATGAATTCTGATTCTGTTTTTGCTGTGATGCAGATTTCTTAAGTGATCCAAGGAGAACTCATCTACTACACTTTATCTCCACAGAGTTTCGAGTGACTCTCCCGCCCTGTTGTATCCCTCTGGGGAATGGTCTACCCCAAAAGGAACCCCAAAGCCTGTAACTATGTAGCTTGACCCTACCTTCCCCCCTATCTCTGGCCAATTGGCTCAGT